>CAIGRO010191562.1:0-13107 GCA_903798355.1 Fraxinus baroniana
TATGTGAACCATCTAAAGCCCACACTTAATTAAATTATAGGCTTAAACGAAAGTATCGGTATTCAACTAGGCGGCTTAACATAATCTCTTGATTACATCTTGGAAGAGTTTTTTATACAATTGTACTTCAATAATCTATCACGTATAACTAAGAAGATAGACACTGTCAACATGTTCATATTTATGCTACTTGAAATAGTTAAACTTTGTTCGTTGGTAATTAACTTTTGGGCTAAAACACTTATAATTAGAAGAAGGTTATTATCTTTCCATTCATTTCAAAACTTCCATAATTCCTTCCATAAGTACAAAACATTTTTGTTTCANCCATTCATTTCAAAACTTCCATAATTCCTTCCATAAGTACAAAACATTTTTGTTTCAGAACTTTTAGGGATCTTGGTATTTTTCTATTTGATTAAACGAAATGAACAGATTTTTACAATTGGAATCGAGTGAAGCTCAGATATTGTGATGGTGCCTCATTTGCTGGTGATGCTAAGTTTGATAATGGGGTAAGTTGATAAATTTTTATGCTACTTCCATGTTAGTATCACTTTATTGGTTAACTCCGCCTGTTATATCCTGATTGTGAGCATGTTTGGCTAACTTAAAAAATCAACTTCAAAATATATAATTTATTTTATAAGTAAATTACATGTTTGGAATTTTTATTTTTTAAATCAATAGTATTTTGCATCAACTATATGCAGTTAGATGGTAAGAGGCTCTTATTAGTGCTGCAAACGTAATGGAGGTTTAGATACTAATATCCACAGTTTCTTGTCCAAGTAATTTCTTTTTCCAGCTCTCAAAATGAATGAATCTCTTGTAGTCTGTAGATAACATCTTGTAGTGCTCAAGTATTATTAAATTAATAAGATGACTTGTAATGTCAAAACTTCTGAAAAATAAATTTGTTTACCCTTTGCTCTTTTTATAAAAATCTTTCTCTTTTTTCTTTTCTTTTTGGCTTTTTTTCGAATCATATCTGGCATCAGATCAAAACTCTATTTATTAGAGCTGAAAGAATTTTGTAACTGAACTATAAGTTATCGTACTATTGACTAAGTATCTGACATCTGCTAAATGTACAGACGTCATTGCTTTATTTCAGAGGGCAAAGAATTTGGCAAGCAATTATTCTTGATCTTCTCCCAAAAGGTTTGGGCCAAGCAAAGAAGGTAAATTGTTGTCAATTTTTTGGATCTGTTGAAATTGTTTCCATTTTGGACTTCTAAATGAATACTCGAGCAAGTTAAGGCACACACTATTCCCAGTATGCACGACATATTCTAATACGATTATGCTGCTAAAGCTAGATCGATGGATGAAAAGTGTACCAGATTACCATGTTGTAATTCTTAAAATGTCCCAGTCCAGTTAAATTGTCCAGTTTCATGGATGGACTTTGTTACGAACCTTAGTTACTCTCTACTCATGACTCTAGCAGATGAGTTGTGCTGTACTCTTGGAGATTCAATCGTTTATCTAAGAAAAGATCATAACCATCTTTAGAAAGTGTTCAATAGTTTGATTTAACTGCTATAAATTTGCATAAATATTTTATCCTCCCATGCATGCCAGGCTTTGCTTTCGGGTTGCTCTGCTGGGGGCTTGGCTACGTTTTTGCACTGTGATGACTTCACAAATTATTTGCCAAAGAATGCAAGTGTTAAATGTTTAAGTGATGCTGGATTCTTTTTGGATGCGTAAGTTTTCTTATTTGAACAGAAAATTTTAGATTGAATTCCCATTTTCACATTGAATAATTGTCATTGTAACGAGCTTTGGCATTTATTGCAGAAGAGACATAGGTCTAAATCACACAATGAGATATTTCTACAAGGATCTTGTTTCTCTGCAGGTATGCCTTATGCCTATCAACATACAGAGTTTTTAATATTTACTCCATAACAGTAGCTTGCTCATAGGTTGCTGAGATTAAAATAGCAGCCGGACATCCTCTAGGAGTTCCTACAATCTTTTTGTCTTTCACATATATTTGCTAATCTTCTATGAACAATTCACTTCTCAGGGGGTGGAACAGAACCTTGACAAAAATTGCACAACTTCTAATCTGTATCCTGCACAAGTACGATTTCCCTGTTATTGTTTATTTAGCCATGATTAAACTAAGGCTTCATCTAAGAATTCTGAATTTTTTGCAGTGTTTCTTCCCACAGTATGCATTACCATACATTAGAACACCATTTTTCATATTGAACTCTGCCTATGATGTGTTCCAAGTAAGATTGTTTTCCTCATTGATCTTTAGTTGTGAATTTGAATCATCATATACAACCCTAGTGCTTCTTATTAAACAGTATTTAACATAGAGACCTATGTATCAACAGTTTCATCATGCACTGGTGCCTCCTGCTGCTGATCCTCATGGACACTGGTATCACTGCAAACTTAATCCGGCAGCTTGTAATGCAGTCCAGATATATACTTTGCAAGGTTCTGACCTCTTTGTAATTATTCCTTTTGTCTATATGGACCATGTTCCTCGATTCTGTTCTCTTCCAATATTTATCCATCAAAAACAGTACTAATTACAGTTTTCCCTTTCCAAATTTTATGCTTAATTACTGACATGTTTGTTTGGCTTTCTTCAGGATTCAGAAAATATATGCTTGAAACTTTGAGATTTTTCTTCATCGGCTCAAGAAGAGGAGGAATGTTCATAAATTCTTGTTTTGCTCATTGCCAGAGTGAGTTGCAAGACACGTGGTTTGCACCCGATTCTCCAAGAGTAAACAATAAGGTTTATGAACTAAATCTTCTCCTTCGGAGTATATTAGTTGCTCTTTCAAATCTCTGCTAAATACAATTGTTATGGATGAATCTATACACTAACTTAGATCAATCACCCAATGTCGTGAACAATGTTCTACTAGGTTAAATCGGAAACACATTCTCATTTGCAAAAAACCATTTTAAGACCTTTAATCTAACAATGATTGTGGTCGAATACTTAAAACATACTTGATACAGTTTCAATTAGAGCTAAATGCTTGATAGCTTTTGTTTTTAGTCCATTGCACAAGCTGTTGGCGATTGGTACTTCGGGAGAAACATCAGCAAAGATATTGATTGTGCATATCCTTGTGATAGTACTTGTCATAACCTAATTGGTTGACGCATCTATTCAGGTGACATAATCATTTTTTTTTACCTAAAAATTCATCAAGCAGTAAGTGTCATACACCGAACTGCAGGATTGAAAATGCTCTTTTCATGCTGGAAACTTTTTTCACTTTTTGCAGGTCCCTGGATAATTTTTAGAGTTATAGCAGCCCGATAAGTAGTTTTCTACTAGATTTTCCATTCTCTACAAGAATGCCAAGAAATCATACTCTTCTGAACACACATACACAACATTGCAATTAGAATGTGTACGTCAAGACCAATTTGGCAGCACATTTCCTTAAATTGTATTTAACCTTATGTATTTGAAATTTTATAACCAATTCATTAATATGCTTATTTCTTCAATGTAGTTATCTTCCAATTCTTTGTTGGGGAACATTGTTTTTAAGTTTCTTTATCAAGTGTAGTTTGATTTTTTATGTTGTCTAGGGTTTTTGAGATTTACGCTTTACAGTCTATTTGTTAAATTCGTTATTAATATATAGTTACCGTCTCGTTTAATACGGTATTAGAGCATGGTAATTGATCCTTCACATCTGGCCAATGTAAGTTTTTAAAATTGTGTTCTTTTTGTGTGCTGTAATTGTCACGTGGTGGTTGCCTTATAATTCATTGCTTTGGTTCGGTGTGGTGGTGAAATTATTTTGTCGTTTTGATAGTGGTGACAGGCAAGTGGGAATTAAACTTTATATAGCTCATGTTTGGTTTAAATTATAATTTTGATAAAAATTTAAGTCAAAGTCAACAATAAATTCTAATCATACATCTTATGGGATCTATAACTTTTTAACTATACATTTCATTAACTTATATCAAAATCTACTAAAAAATTATTTTGAATTACACTAAAAGGGCGTAATCTTTTTGTAATATTTGATCATTATTGAATAAAGCTTCCATCTTGTTTAACATTTGTAACTTATGAACAAGTTTTTGAATACCTCCATTGTTTGTAACAGGTCTCATTCTATGTCATTTCGACGAGATAGTATTGAAGATCATATTTAAATAATATACACACTTTCTAACAAATTAAACTTCTACATAAAATGGTTGACATTGTACAAAGGTCACATAAAAGATTCAAGTTCAAATGTTTTTATTGCGCATCTACGAAAAATTGTGCTTTTGATTTGGACATTAAAATGGTTAATACATATTGAGGTTAAGCTTAGCTAGAGATTTAATTTAAGTCAGAAACAACTCGCGTGGATGTAAAATTTGATCTTTCTCCGGCATAAAAAAAATACAGAGACGTGACTCAAGTTTACACATATAACCTCGACTGCGCATTGTCTAGTAACGTTGACAGTAACAGAGGTGTCATGAGTCCTAGTAGATAAATTATCGAAGTCTAGTGGCTCAAGATAATCACTTTTTCCTTCTATATAACATACAATCTGCAGGTGTAGTGAGGAGTTTGCTTGTTGAGTACTGGAATTCGTTTATGATGTGATGTAATCTCATAACAAATAGCAAAAGCAGTTAGCCAACATCTTTTGGATGGTTAGCCAAAGTGACGTCAAATTTTTCGTCTTCTATTTTGAATTAGATAGGTACGAAGTAGCTCAAGAAAAGTTGAAATTGTGAAACTATATACGCACTTTCTAATATATGTTGGGTTTACGTAGTTTAACTTTGTTTTTTTTAACAATGTTTGTAACGACCCAAATTTAAATCGCTACCAAAAGTTTCATTAATAATTTTTAACATGCCAAATAATTTCTCATAAATTTATGTAGAGATGGTTTAACTCAAGGTGAAATTAAATATTCTTTATTTATAAAAAAGAAAAGAAAAAAAAATCATATCTTATTCCTATATATTTAAAAAATCAAATAAAAATCAACCTACAATATGAATATAAACATAATTTTACATCTATTAAATAACAAATTAGAAACGATAACGGGCAAACCACAAAGTCAGTGCAAGGAAAATTTGTAAAAACTGATTTCTAACACAACTTTCTCATAATTAGTTTATGGCCCAATTAATTACTTAATTAAGCCAATTTCAGCTTAACAAACAGGCCTTATTTGATACAAACGTGTCATTAATTTTTTGTTCATGAAAATTACAAATAATTGCTAAAAACCATGCATATCATGTTTATTAGATAAATAATAAAATGTTGATTCCATCAATATAATTTAACACAAACTGAAATTTATAACCAAAAAAATAGTGTTTCAAAATTTTAAATGAAAGAATCATACGATAAAAAGACTAAAGTTAATACTAGAATAAAAATTTAGTCTCGTTACACTGTATTTGATTTGATTCTAATGAATCTTGACACAACGACATCTCAGCATCGTCCGCCAACCAATGACTCGTTCTAACTCATGAGAAGTAGGGGAAAATGGTAAGTATATATGAATACTCACTAGGACACGAATATCTAATATTTGTGCAATCTCGAATAACAATATCAATTCATGTATCAAAATAATCATACCGTCATATCATATCTTTAAAATCGACAATAACTCATAATATATTATATCTTTAGTACCTGATAGTTATATCATATCGTATCATATCCTATCACGTATTTCATTAGCATATCATTTATCAACATGAAATAATAAAATTAAACTTGACAAACCATTTGCACCTCGTAATCTTACCTCGTTAGATCAAATAATCTTTTGGAAGGCAAAATCCAAAATATATTTGACTTTCTATTGCTGCTGTAAACGCTTTTTTTAAGGTTGGAGAATTGCTTTATGCTATGGAAAATTATAATACTAAAGTCTGAGTATTTACGTAGTCTTAAAAATAGAAGAGTCTTTGTGCAACTAGAAGTATGCAAGGAATTGGAATATTGGATAATAATGACTTTCCAAAATTTTGATAAAGAATTTGAGTTTGGAATAATAACAAACATATTATTTTATAGTCAAACAGTAAAACAAATCGGATTAAATTAAGATAACAATTAACCTTTAAACATTTATCAAAATCGGATTTTACTTTTTATCTAGTCCATAATAAGTCATTTAATACGAATTATAAAACAACTCCAATATTAATATACTTGTCTTCGCTCTATTAAAATCTAATTATTTGACTCAATTAAAAATGAATTTAATACTATTTCACTTCGATCCCTTAACTTTCCAAAATTACAAAAATATAGTATATTGAACAAATAATTTTATTCTATAAAAATTTCGGGACTTTCATAATGCTGAGCTTTGAAGATGAAATTCAATTTTTAATATGGAAACAATTCACTAATATCCTTAAAAGTTAAATAAGTTCATTATAAAATACTGTTTATTCGAATTCTTTTTTTTTTGAATTACTTTAAAATAATTTTTGTGGCATCATGTGTCTCACTTTGTAAAACTATGTTACATAGCGTATTATAAATTGTAATACACACATTTTACCACATCTACTTTCACCATCACCACTATCACTTGTAAAATAGTGAGCTATATGTATATTTTGTTGACTATTTTCATCATTGCCGTGGTTGCCACCGTCGCCGCCACCACCACCACTTGTAATACATTGTATTAGCTGCCTATTTCCACCATCACCACACTCTCCATCACTTGTAACATTCTGTGTTATATCATTGAGTCCACCATTTGTAACATTTATTGTTACTTTCCTATTACCACTTTGTAACATATATTGTTATACCAACGCCAACATTATTTGTAACAGTGTTACAACCGATAGCCACCATTAAATGTATTAGACCGCCGCCGTAGTTACTTTCCGCAATTACCACAACTGCCATGATCACCATTGCTGGGGATGGCAATGGGACGGATCAGGGCAACCTCCCTCGCCCCGCGAGGTAATTTTCCATCTCGTCCCTACCCCGTTACCTGTTTAAGGCGGGTCGGGGCGGGACCCTTGTCCCGTTTACTACCCCATTTTATTTTATTTTTTTTTAATTTTTGATCATTCATTTTATTGCCCCAATTCATTATAGTGAGACAATAATATATTTTTTAATCTTTGTTTATTTTTAAAAGTTAAATTATTTAAATATATTTGGTAAAGTAAGATTTTTATTATTGTCATATTTTTTTTTTTAGAAAATCTTAGTTTTCATTTTCTAATGAAATCTTATGAAATTTTCCATTTAAAATATTGAATTCTAAAAAAAATAAATTAAATGGGGCAGGGCAAGACACCCGTTACCCGTACTCACCTCGAATTTGCCCCAGGGCAAAGTTACACTCCCCGTCCCCGACACGAATACCCGATAAGCAGGTAATCCTCGCCCTGAACTGGGGGGCCCGCGAGTATCGAGTTTGTCAATTTTTTTTGTCATCCCTAACCATCGCCGCCATCAACAATTATCCTTGAATCGTAACACCACCACCATATAACCAAACACGAAGACCACCATCACAAACACAAAAAAATTGTCACCATCAATGCCACCCACAACATAAAAATACCACCACCACAACCATCTACACATCCTAAATCAGAAAGAAAGAAAAGAAAATTAAAGCATTTCAACGATATTTAGACGGTTTCAAATCTGAAATTGGATAAGTCCCCACCTGTTATAAAAGGAGTGGTGGTCGATGGTGAAGGCTAGATTTTGGGAGATTTGAGTAGACAAAAAAAAAATGGGTGGTGGTGACAATGTGATTGGTGGTTGTGAGGCAGTAAGTAGGACGGTGATTGCGGGTTGTGATCTAGTACGATTACAACTTATTGTCATATATATCATGTTGCTTGTTATTGTTTCAAGCTTCATATTCTCGTATATCAATCATGGTTAGTGTTGACCCCAAAAAATATTGTCAACAAATGCCGGGCACACTCGTGCATGCGTAAACTAAATTCAACACGTTAATGCTGATCGACGATCATGATCGCTCCAAAGTTTGAACGTGGGAGAAGCTCAACGACACGAGACGTTTCCGTTCGGGTTCCGACGAGATTTATGAGACACAATTGCATAATAAACAATTGATAAGAACAAGATTTGTAGTTGTAGTAAAGTTGCAAGAATGAGAGAATGATATTGCTCCAACTATTTAGAGTTTCATTCGCCCTCAATTGTTACATGATGGGAGTATTTATAGTAATACAAATGAAATTGTGACCTTTAGATCAAATTACATGTGGCATCATCTCCTTGGCCGACCCATCAATTCATAGCCATCACACTGACTTTCCTAACCCTACAAAGTATTTAATGTTCTTACATTTGATAAGACAAGACACAAACACACTTTTACAAAGGTCGCATCAATAATTTGTATAAGATCTTCATCGTGAGTAGTTGAGGTGCATTGGAGTTACTTGGGCCTCGAATAATATCACGGCCTCAATACAAGGGCATCGGCTAACACGATGGCCTCGGTACAACAAGGGCCTCGGTTGACACGTCAAAGGACAGGAAAATACGTCCTAGTATGGTGCCACGTGGCAATTCTATTTATGAGTCATAACAGCTAGTTTGCATTCTTAACTCAATTAGCTTACGTTAGTGAGCAAAAAGAATAATATGTTTTGCTGACTTAATTTATTAGAATTTTGTGTTGATAACATATTATAAATTAGAGAGAACAATAAGAGAATCAAAACCCTCGTGAATGTTTATTAAGAACCAATGCCTCATATTTATTATAATTAGAGTTGCATGGATATTATTGCTAATCGCAAATAATACTAAATTTACAACAAACTATAAGACTAATGCAATTTTGTGTTCGTTAATGATTTAATTATTTTTATTGATTTAATGCCCGTTCGGTAGAGATTAAAATCGGATTAAAATTGAAAAATTAACCATTATTGTTGACTTTTATTAGATGAGTGGACCCAATAACGACTATATTTTCAATTTTAATTGGATTTTAATCCCTACCGAACGAGGCTTTAACATTGAATCAAATAAAAATAAAATGCAATTCACATAATCGATTTAAAAAATAAAATTTTATATTATTAAAACATATTGTAGTTAATATTTTTCTCTACTTTATAACATAGTTCACTCTTTACACTTTACCCTTTCATTGGGTTGTATGAGGTTTATTTATGGAAAAAAAATACATAACTATCTTTAGAGATACACTTTCAAATCTGACAATTTGTGATTTTTTTCAAGAATTAGGTGGTATTAATTAAATAGATAATTAATAAGTTAATGCCACAACAACATATTATTTATAATTACAGTTACGTACTAATCACAATTAAAGAATGCAACAATTACAAAGACATAAAATGTGGATAACAACTACAAATATTATCACAAATTACATATTTTATAGGTCTCAACTTATTTATTGATCACAAATTATAAAGTTAATTGGTCTCAATTTATTTATCGAATACAAATTATCAAATTAATTAATCACAACTTATTTATCAATTACATATTATCAAATTAACGAGTAACAAATCACCATTCATCTCCCCACGACATCTACACACTCTTTACATCGTCGCTTCAAATCCACAAATTACCACACCTCCAACGAACCACTACCACCATCACAACTGCAATCACAATTGCACCATTTGGCGTCACAACTGTCACCACATGGTGCATCGCAGTGGTGGCGCATTGTAGACCGTTGCAACGCCGCCGCCGCCGCAAATCGCTGTGAAGAGCCACCGCCACCTATGGAATGAAGTAGTCGGAGAATTGAAATCAAGCATCAGTCGTAGAAGAATGCAGCAGGTTTGGGGTGGAAAGTGAATTAGGGTAAGGGTTTCGGGTAGGTGGGATGGGATAAAACCTGTTTTTGATAAAAAAAAAAATAGTTTCATCATGGGATTATTGAAACGGAAAGTTAAGACGTAGGGTTTGGAAAAATACTAAATTACTAACGTTATTCGATACTTACGCCACTAATGTTATTCGAATTCTGATGGGCTATTCACATGGGCCCAAGGTTCTTATCCATAATCATACCAATTATGTGGGTCACATTAGTCCATTCTTTCCATGCAAGGATAGACAAAGTAATTTAACAAAAACTTCTAAGAAACTCCCCCCTCTACTCAACCCAAATCTGGCCATCTTTCTGAGTACCCACTTTCCGCCGCCGGTATCCACATTGTCAAATTCCGAAATCACCCCTAACAAAATCATTAATGCACCCATCATTAAACACTAATGCAATTCCCATTATCATTGGCTTTAAATACCGCCCATTCCAACCAATTCCAATCACATTTTCATTCATCGTTTCTCACTCATCCTCTGCTCATCAGCGCACCCAAAAGTTACTTTTCCAGTAAAGAAAGCAGAGAGAGAAAAGGCACTTACACTGAGAATAGCAGTAGAATCTTCATAAGGGCAATGCCTTCTGGAGAAGACAATGGCGCTTTACGGAATTTCAAGCTGAACGAGTCAACTTTCTTAGCTTCACTCATGCCCAAGAAAGAAATTGCTGCCGATCGGTTTGTTGAGGCCCACCCGGAATACGATGGTCGTGGAGTGATTATTGCAATTTTTGGTATTTTCTTTATTCCCTTATTGGATATTTTCAGTTCCCATTTAAATTGAAAGGGAATTAATCAATACGGTTTTTTTTTTTGGGTGAATTTAGATTCTGGGGTGGACCCGGCTGCTGCGGGGCTTCAAGAAACCTCTGATGGGAAGCCAAAGATCTTAGATGTTATTGATTGGTAAGTGAATGAATTCGTAGTGAAATCATTTGAAGAATATTTTCGGGGAATTGGAAAAATTGAAAAATTATAATTTGTTGACTCGGTATTTTGTATTTGTGCATTTAGTAATAATGAAAGACGGAGAAATTCTAGTTTAATGTGAGGTTGGGGATTTTGAGTACTTCATTTATATCGTGAATTGTACATGTAGTATGATGGCCTTGTAATTTGTTTTCTTTTGAATTGGAATCTGAAAGTTTCTACTTCCCTTCACAACTTCATTTCATTCTGGGAAATGTGAAACATAACCGGCCAATGTAAGTTTTTCTTGTCTGCGTTTTTTCTGGTAGCACTGGGAGTGGAGATATTGATACATCAACAGTAGTGAAGGCTGATGACTATAGGTGTATCCGCGGGACCTCTGGTGTGTTTCTTGATTCTCACGATTCTTGATTTTGGCAAATGTTGTTTTGTTTAATTGGCTTTGTCTACCCAGATTTATTGGAAATAAGACTTGTTAAGCGTTTGAGGTTTAACTACACTTTTTCATTTATGAGTTTTCGGAAATAACGTTTTGTACCAGGGTCGACTTTGGTTTTAAATTCTTCATGGAAGAATCCAACTGGCGAATGGCATGTGGGTTGTCAATTGGTTTATGAGCTTTTCTCAAATACGCTAACTTCTCGATTGAAGGTAACCCTTCTATATTTGTTTATAATTACAATTCAAATGAGTGGTTGGGGCAGTATGGCATATGATAATTTTTGAAGCAAAATGTTTCCTCATATTAATTTTATTGTCCTTGACTTATGTTCTTTTTGTCATTTTCTAACTCTTTTGTGTCCAGAAAGAGAGAAAGAAAAGGTGGGATGAAAAGAATCAGGAAGCAATTGCTGAGGCTGTGAAGCAGCTTGATGAATATGACAAGGTTAGTGCTTCTTTCTGGACATTATCAACTTGTTACAATACTACATATTGAGACACTTATATTTAGCTTCAATTTTATGTTCAACATTTTGAGATTATCCTGTGTTTGGCAAATATAGAGGCTAATGGATGTATACGAACTTGTGAAACTCTACGGAGTTCATGTGAAAGTGTTCCTTGGTTTCATTTTCTTCCTCCCACCAGCTTCTTGTGCTGGATTTCTTTCTACATTTTCTCTTTTCATGTAGTTATGATTATGTTCTGACATGTAGAAACACACGAAAATTGAGGATGCAAACTTGAAAAAGGTCAGGGAGGATCTCCAGAATAGAGTTGATCTTCTACGCAAGCAGGCTGACGTCGGTGTCTCTGTCTTGGATAATCTTCTTTTCCATACATTTCATGATATATCTCCTTTTTCCAATATTTAATCATGCATATACATGTAGAGCTATGATGATAAAGGACCTGTCATAGATGCTGTTGTATGGCATGATGGAGAAGTTTGGAGGGCTGCTCTTGACACGCAGAGTTTTGATGATGAACCAGGATGCGGGAAGCTTGCTGACTTTGTTCCTTTAACTAATTATAGGTATTTTAGGCTTTTCTAGTAATTCAATTGACTGTCTTAAGTTATTTATGTTTGAGGCTCTTTGCTTGCATCTTGGGAATGAGACAGAATACTTTTAGTTGGAAATAAGCGAAAATTTTAGTTTCTAGTAAATTACACGGCTGAGAATATATTGATGTTGCTAGTCTATGCTGCAATTCTTTACTTATTCCACTTTTCACTTGGGTTCTGTATTTTGTCTAATATTTGGAGTGGACACTTACTAGTGTCTCATCAGAAATTATACCTCTAGCAATTGTAATAATTTGTTGTTTCCTACAATTGAAGGATTGAGCGAAAGTATGGCATGTTTAGCAAATTAGACGCTTGTACATGTGTTCTTAACATATATAACGAAGGCAACATTTTGAGTATCGTAACCGATTGCTCTCCCCATGGTACTCATGTTGCTGGAATATCTGCTGCTTTCCATCAAAAGGTAATTTATTATACCCTTCAGCAATAAATTTCGTTGTTCTCTTTACTTGTATGTAATAAAACACTTTTACTACACGTTTTCACAATTTAGGAGCCTCTGTTGAATGGCGTTGCCCCTGGAGCACAATTGATTTCATGTAAAATTGGAGATTCACGCTTAGGTTCAATGGAAACAGGAACAGGCTTGACTCGAGCACTGATTGCAGCCGTGGAGGTAGATCCTGCTACTGATAATCTTATATGTTTTGCGATTCTACAAGGATTCATTTTCTCAGAATGATTGCACATAATAGGCAATATAACACCAGTGGGCATATTTTACCATGGAGTAGTTTGTTCGAGCATCTTTGGGGATTATT
>CAIGRO010191565.1:0-13151 GCA_903798355.1 Fraxinus baroniana
TTCAGAGAGTTTATTTTGTTCACTATGTGCTATTTAAATAAGAACAGAATTGAGTTACAATGCTACCATAATTTCTTTTAGGAAATTTTAATAATTTGTCACGAAAATATGCTGGTGTATCATTTATTAATTTTATTGTTTTCGCTGATGAAATTAGGAGATTGTGAGAATTAAAGAGGTGTTTAGATGAAAAGTCGTAATTGAAATTATGGGAGACGGTAATTGAGCATTTATTAAAATGCAATTCAAGTGTACCGATTTTCTCGTGGTAATTTTTTTTTTTTTTTTTCATTTACAACTTTCCATCATAAATTTCGATTTATTAATTTCAATTTCATTTTTACAATTAGATGGTGAAGATTCCAGAGTTATTTAAATCTGTGGATGGTTACCTTGGTTCATTTGTCTTCCCCTTACTGGAAGAAACACGTGCTGAACTTAAATCTTCCATGGACACCATTAGTTCAGCACCTTTTGCAGAGGTGACATCTCTTGGAGTTAGAGCGGCAAATCCTTCTGATAAGCAATCATTTCTTTACGATGTTGAAGTTGATAGCTGGAAAAATAGATTTATGGATAATGGTAGTAAGCCATATAGAACCGTGCCTGGAGATGTTGTTTTGCTTTCAGATGGGAAACCTTCGGCGGTTGCTGACCTAAAAAGTGGTGGTTGGAAATGGACTATTGCATACGTGACTCATATTTCAGAGGATGAGAATGATAATAATTGTGTGATTGCCAATTTCAAAGTGGAATCTGGGATGTGGTTTGAATTTGGAGATCGATTGGGCAATTCGGTCTATGTTGTTTTCTTGATGAACACAACAACTCAAAGAGAAATATGGAAGGCATTATACATGCACAAAAATCTCAACATCATCGAAAGAGTTTTGTCCACTAGTAATCTGGTAAGTTACATGGCTGCTTGCTGCTATAAAGGTGAATTGATGCCATAGAAATAACATGTACTTAGAATTTGTTTTATTTTATGGGATGGAATGACACCGGCACTATATATAATGATGAGCAATGAAACACATTTTTGAAACCACAAGATTTGACCTTTGTCTTTCAATTTATCAGTTTTATATGTTGTCAAATTTTCTTTTTCCCACTGTATACCTCCATAAAATTACATAAATTAAGTTGTATGCTGGGTAGTTTTTTCTTATAATTACACGTATTTTTCTATTATTAAAATTTTCTATTTTGCCTATGATGGCGTCTGATAAATCTGCATATGTTGTATCAGGCCGAAGATATGTGTAACGTTTGCTCTCAACTTGTAACTCAACTAAACGTAGCAACTAGATTAAGTACTGTAATGTCCAAGCTGAATAAATCGCAAAAGGAGGCAATAATGGACACCATTAGGGGAGTACAATGTGAGCACAAGTCTAATGTGAAACTCATATGGGGTCCTCCCGGGACTGGGAAGACGAGGACTTTAAGTGTAATGCTACTTTGTCTCTTGCAAATGAATGCTAGAACCCTTATATGTGCCCCAACGAATGTAGCAGTTGCAGGTCTGGCCTCTCGAGTGGTAAAATTATCTAGGGATTCATTTAAAGCTGAATACGAGAACGGAATTTCATCTTATCCATTGGGTGACATCCTAGTCTTTGGGAATAATGATCATAAAGAAATGTTTTCAGACATTGAGGAAATATCTCTTGATTATCGTGTTGATAAGCTTGTAGAGTCCTTATCACCTGAAGCTGGTTGGAAAGACTGTATAACTTCCATGATCAGTTTTCTCAAAGGTTGTATGTTGCCGGAGTTTTCTAGTGACAGATTCAGACATACAGCATGGCCTCTCAGAAGACATATGTTGACATTCTTTTATCATTTACCTAGAAATTTCATTGGTGAACAAAATTTTCAATATATTGTGCAACTTCTTTCACTACTGGACTCTTTGGAAACATTGTTGTTTAAAGACAACCTGAAATCTGAAGAACTGCAACATATATTTTTACATCAGGGAATGGTTGGTTCTTCCAATTCGTTTGTTGATACGTTATCCTTACCAGATGTGATAACCAAGTGTCTGTCTATTTTAAGATCCCTCCAGTGTTCTTTTTCAGAACTTCACATTCCAAGTGTCGTGAGTAAAGACGAGATAAGAGGATTATGTTTCCAAATGGCTACCTTAATATTTTGCACAGCTTCTTCATCTTCTGAGCTACACCTGGTAGATATGAAACCTCTCAAATTGTTAGTCATTAATGAAGCTGCTCAATTAAAGGAGTGTGAATCAATTATCCCCCTTCAAATTCCCGGACTGAGGCATGCTGTTCTTGCTGGAGATGAATGGCAATTACAAGCTACAGTTATCAGCAAGGTAAGAATGATTCTAATGCGTCTATACAGACAAGTAAGGTAATTCAGCAGATAGCATAGTGTCTAATTGTCACTTAAGGGTGTGCTATGGAATGTGCATAGTGTCTGATGACTTCTTTGATATAGTTTACCTGAATTTATATATCTATACAGTTGTCTGATGAAGCTGGCTTTGGAAGAAGTTTATTTGGAAGACTGAGTTCACTTGGTCATCCTAAGCATTTTCTGAATATACAATATAGAATGCATCCATTAATTAGCTGCTTCCCAAATAAAAATTTCTATCTCAACAAGATGTTAGACGCAACCAATGTCAAGAATAAAAGTTACAACAAAAGCTATCTACCGGGGAGGATGTATGGTCCCTATTCGTTCATAAATGTTTTTGGAGGAAAAGAAGAAATGGATGTTGTTCGACATAGTCGACGAAATATGGTTGAGGTAGCTGTAATAGTGAGGATAGTGCACAAACTCTTCCAAGGTATGCCAAGTTGATAGAATGGTTTTTTTTTTTCATTTTCTTCTATTTGTACTAAATATCTCATGGATACCTACTTCGTGTCTACTTGCCTATGTATATTCAATATTTTCACTACAGTAAAAGTGTGTTTATACCAAATTTTCAAGTTGAGTGTGCTTAATATCAAACCCGACAAATGATCATTTTTGTTCCTTAAAATAAAATATTAGGAATGCAAGAAATGTTTCGTTGTACAAGGTCTTTGTACTTTCCCCTACATAGCCTACATAGTTTTTACTGGATATCAAGCAAGGAACATAATAGAAGCATGAAGATATGAATTACAGAAATTATTAGGGAATCTATTTCAAAAAATCTCCGTGTTCTCTTTCGTGAAAGTTATTGAAACTTCCTTTTCCTAAAGGAGTTGTTCAAGTGAAAAGTTAAATGTTTCTGGGGAAAACCAAGAAATAACCACACATCAATTGCTCATCATAATTTTTAACTTCTTTGGTAAAAACTCAATGTTTAGGCTATTGGAAAAATCTCATAAATACACATTTTGCGGAAAGTGGTTTAGTACCATGGTTTTGGGCATCTGCCACATTGACATCTATTTGTTATGTTACTATAAACAGCATGGAACAAATCGAAAGAGAAACTTAGCATCGGTGTAATATCACCTTATTCTGCTCAAGTTGTGGCAATTCAAGATAAGCTTAGGCTTGAAAACCATGAGAAGGTTACTGTCACAGTCAAGTCCATTGATGGATTTCAAGGTGGAGAAGAAGATATCATAATTGTATCTACTGTAAGATCTAATAATGACGGTTTCATTGGATTCTTGTCTAGTCCTCAGAGAACTAATATTGCTTTGACGAGAGCTCGGTATGTGGTCAGATGTTCCTTTTTTTTTGTTTTCACTTGATAATTTCTTGTTTGAAGATTATGGTTCTTATGGGCTCTATTTTCTGTAGGCATTGTCTTTGGATCTTGGGAAATGAAAGCACACTAACGAATCGTAATTCAGTTTGGAGAGCAATAGTATGTGATTCTAGGGATCGTCAATGCTTTTTCAGTGCTGATGAAGATGGTGACTTGGTTGAAGCAATTATAAATGTTAAGAAAGAACTAGATCAACTTGAGGATCTACTGCATGGAGAGAGTATAGTGTTTAGAAGTGCAAGATGGAAGGTAATTTTCTCCTGTTCCTTGTGCTATTTTTTAGTGAGTTATGATGCTACCTGAGTAAAGTCTGTTATTTAAGAAGGGTTCATACTCATTTTATACTTACGTTGATGCATTCTAAGACTAGATTTCCATTTTGTTTACCTCTCTGCTACCTTTGTTAGGAACAACATTTTTCATCCATATATTTGCCTTAGATTACTTATCTACCATCTTATGGAACATTTTATCTCCATCCTTTTTCATTTATCATTTATGTACTTATTTTGGTCAAAGTTTGCTCATTTGTTCTTTAATCGTTATTTGCCTAACTTTACTTTTTTAGTTAAGGATTTTATTCATAAATATTTCTTGCTTTTCAATTGTGTTTAGGCTTTAAAGATTATATCCTTATGATGTATCTTTTGACAAATTCAGGTAGTGTTTAGTGATAATTTCAGAAATTCGTTTGAGAAATTGTTATCTTCCCATTTGAAGAAGTCAGTCTTGTGCATTTTACTCAAAATTTCTATTGGATGGCGACCCAAGAGAAGAAGTGTGGACTTGATGTGTGAGACTTCTTTGCAAATTGTGAAACAATTCAAGGTTGAAGGTTACCATATAGTTTGCACTATAGATATATTGAAAAAGTTTCAATACGAGCAAGTTTTGAAGGTTTGGGACATACTGTCTTCGAAGGAGATTCCAAAATTCTTAATACGCCTTGATTCCATATTTAATTCGTACACAGAGGATTTCATCAATCGCTGCAAGGAGAAATGTTTAGATGGGTATGTCATTTTGTTTTGTTCTGTTGCATCTTGTAACGAAGTGTTGTGATGATTCTAGTTACATATTCAGTTATAGGACATGTATTTTTTTCATTACATTGTTCTCTAGGAAATTATCTCTGTTATAAAATTTTCACTTTTTGTCTAGGAATTTGGAAGTTCCAAAGATTTGGCCATTGTCTGACGATATAGTCCAGTACAAGAACCAAAATGCCAATTATGATGGCGATTCAATTAGTGATGTTGGTTGCAGGTGTTGCATTGAAAATTCCAAGGTGAATGAGAGTTTACTATTGATGAAATTTTACTCTTTATCAACTGGTATTGTGAAACATTTGCTATCTGACAAGTTGGGTAGAGAACTGAATCTCCCTTTTGAGGTTACCAATCAGGAGAAGGAGATAATTTTATTTCCTAAAAGCAGCTTCATATTAGGCAGATCGGGCACTGGGAAAACCACAGTTTTGACTACGAAGCTTTATCGCAAAATCGAGCAGTATTGCCTTGCTTTGGATGGTTTTGATTCGGAAGAGAGAGGTATCTCTATGAGAAATATTGCAGATGATAGTCAGTCTATGGGTAAGTTTAAGGGGAATATGCTGCACCAGCTTTTCGTCACTGAGAATCCACTACTCTGTCTTGCTGTCAAACAGCACTTGTCTCAGCTGAAAAGGTGTGTTCAATGATCTTTCACGTGTTACTGCCAATCCTGTTAAAATAACTGTTGTTCCTCTGTTCAAATTTTTTATGACAAATTTTGAAGCCCTATTTTACTGAATGTTGGCATGCTCTTCCTTGATTCTTGAACATCTTATATATATATATAATTCCTAATAACCTTTTTTAGATGCTCTTGTACAACGTAGTTCTTCTGACATTTCTAATACGTACAGCTTTGTTGACGGTGGACAGTTCGATGCTGATAATAGTTCTAATGTTATGTATGACAAAGATGAAATGTCACAATTCCAGGATATTCCAGACACGTTTGTTGACATTCAACCTGATATGTACCCTCTTGTTATTACATTTCGTAAGTTCTTGATGATGCTCGATGGTACTTTGGGTAATTCATATTTCGAGAGGATTCGTCGTCTGAGAGGAATTTCTCAAGAAAAAAGAAGTACAACATCAGTTGAATTACAGACCTTTATAAGGACGAAGGAGGTTAATTATGATCGTTTCTGCTTCTTCTATTGGCCCCATTTTAAAAACAATCTGACACGTAGTTTTGATCCTTCAAGAGTATTTACTGAGATAATGTCTCATATAAAAGTAGGCTTAGAAGCAGGGCTAAGCAGGGGGGAATATGTTGCATTGTCTGATCGACGGGTATCTACTCTAAGTGTACAAGAAAGGGATGCCATCTATAATATTTTCAAGGACTATGAGAAAATGAAAGCAAAGCGTTGTGAATTTGATATTGCTGATTTAGTGATGGACCTTCATTTTCGCCTAAGCAATGAGAATTTGCAGGGTGACAAAATGGATTTTGTGTATGTTGATGAGGTGCAAGACCTCACCATGAGACAGATCGCTCTTTTCAAGTATATTTGCAAAAATGTTGATGAAGGATTTGTATTTTCTGGTGACACAGCACAGGTCATTGCAAAGGGAGTCGACTTTAGATTTGAAGATTTACGGTCATTATTCTACAATGAGTTTGTCATGAAATCAAAAAATTGTAGATTTCCCAAAAGAGAAAAAGGACTTATATCAGATATTTTTAACTTGACTCAGAATTTCCGTACTCATTCTGGTGTGTTGAAATTAGCACAGAGTGTAATTGATCTTCTTTCACATTTTTTCCCACAATCTGTCGATAAATTGCCACTGGAGACCAGATTTGTTTATGGTGAGCCTCCGGTTGTAATTGAGTCAAGCACTGATGAGAATGCAATTGTATCAATCTTTGGAGGAAGTGGAAATGTAGATGGGAAAATGTCTGGTTTCGGCTCCGAACAGGTCATACTAGTACGTAATGACTCTGTGAAGAAGGAAATTTCTAATTCAATTGGACATCAAGCTCTCATTTTGACCATAGCAGAGTGCAAAGGCCTGGAGTTTCAGGTGAGTAATTTTTGCGTTTGTCTACATTTCACACTTCAACTTAATAATTCTGAATGCTATGATTAATGCCAAATGTAACAGTAATAAGCAACCAGGACGTGTGTTGCCCCTAATTCGTTATTCTTTTTCCTTTGCTAACTCATATGCAGTTTGTTTTGGCTTAGTTTAAACACAAGTTTGTAATATTTTATCTGTTCTATTGTTATAATTTATAAAAAATATGGAAATGTTAAATCTTAATGCAAATATACTAATTGCTGTCTACTAACTGATTTTGTTCCTTACGTTTTAGGATGTTTTGTTATATGACTTTTTTGGTTCGTCACCTTTGAGGACCCAATGGAGCGTTGTCTATGGGTTTTTAGAAGAAAAAGGTTTTCTAAGTTCCTGTTTTCGTTATCCGTGCTTCAGCAAATTAAGACACAGTGTCTTGTGTTCTGAACTGAAACATCTATATGTTGCCATTACTCGAACAAGGCAAAGACTGTGGATATGTGAAAACAATGATCCTTTCAACCCTATTTTCGACTATTGGAAGAGACTGAACCTTATTCAAGTAAAGAAAGTGGACATTTCACTTACTCAAGCGATGCCAAGGGCAAGCAGCCGTGATGATTGGAAATCAAAGGGAATCAAGGTAATTCTCCTGTTCAACACAGTTTTTGCTTTTTCCGAGTACCTGTGTGCTGATATTTGACTTATATATTTTAAATGTTCATCATTGCTGTTTTATATCTTCATTATTGTCTTGAAATGTTAGCCTTGTGTGCTTTGCAGCTATTTTGGGAAAAGAAGTATGAGATGGCAATCACGTGCTTTGAAAGAGCTGGAGAACAAATATGGGAGAAATGGGCAAAGGCTGCTCACCTTCGAGCAGCTTCAGGCCAAATGTCTGCTTCGAATCCCAAATCTGCACGTATAATGCTTAGAGAGGCTGCTGAAATGTTTCATTGTATTGGCAAAGCTGATTCTGCGGCTGAATGTTTTTGCGACTTGAATGAATATCAAAGTGCAGGTCCGTTATGGCTGCAAAGCCTCCATTAACAGCACATACAGAAAGTACACTGTGATACACACGACAGAAAGTCTTTCAAAGACATTTGGCTATAGCCGAATTACAGTGAAGCATGCTTTTTTCTTTTTGAATTTAGTTTATATGAACATTAATAAATATATTCTCGCGCATCAGTTAGAGGTTCAACTCTGCAAGTTGCAAAATACAGTTCATAAATCCTATAAGGACAGTAAAGTAAATGCCATTCCCTATCAATAAATGAAAACAAAATGAATTACGTGCCCAGACTGATTTTGTAACGGCATCATGGTTTCAAATTGTAATCTGAATAGCTTTTGCTGCAGGAATGATTTATTTGCAGAAGGGCGGGGAATCTGATTTAAGAAAAGCTGGGGAATGTTTTAGTTTAGCAGGATGTCATGAGCTTGCTGCAGAAGCTTATGAGAAGGGAAACTTGTTTGCAGAATGTCTTTCAGCATGCTATGAAGGGAATTGTTTCAACAATGGATTGCGATACATTGAGAACTGGAAACAGCAGTCAGCTAGTACTGATGTTGTGATGGGAATATATAAAGATTTAGACAAAATTGAGCAAAACTTTTTGGAGAGTTGTGCTAAATATTATCACAAGACTTCTCATAATGTTCCCATGATGAAATATGTTCGTTCTTTCCAGACAATGGAATTGAAACGAAACTTCTTGAAGTCTATGGATTGTATTGAAGACCTTTTCTTTCTGGAAGAAGAGTTAGAAAACTTCATGGAGGCTGAAGAAAACCTAAAACTCTTAGGAGATCTTAACCATGAGATTAATCGTCTCAGAAAAGGGAAACATTATAGAGATGCCTCTTTATTCATCCTGGCTCGTGTACTTTCTTGCTCTTTATGGGGGTCTGGAGGCAATGGTTGGCCCCTGAAATCATTTCCTCAAGAGGAAAATCTTAAAAGTAAAGCAATATCAATTGCAAAGGAGGACTCGACACAGTTTTATGAAATTTTTTTTGAAGTTGTCAAAGTTTTGTCACATGAGCAGAGTAGTAATATGTTTGAGTTGATACAGTGTTTCAGAGCTTCAAGGAAGCACAAAAGTCTCATGGGTGAATTTCTGTCTGTCAGAAAACTGCTAGATACCCATTTTCAAGTACATCCGACAGAGTACGAGTGGGAACATGAAATGCCAGTTGACTTGAAAACAAATTCTGAAGAATTTTTTTTGCAGAATCATGTCACTGCCAGAACTCTCTTATACATTTGGAATGTATTCAAGAAGATCGTTTTGGATGTCCTAGCATCTCTTGATTGTCTTGAACGGGAAGACTTCAGCGAATGTAAGCATACTGTTGAGTTTTGTTTGAATTATTTTGGCGTCCGCAGACTGTCAAATAATCTTAATGTAACCTATCTCTTACTGAACCCTGATGCTAAATGGGTTGAAACCATTGAGAGGTTCAGGCGGCAGAACAGAAAGGCAGTGACTCTTGATACTCATTGTATTGTGTCAGCCTCTAGGAATTACTGGCGTGGAGAATTGGTTTCTGTTGGAATGAGAGCTCTGGAAGTTCTTGAAGGCCTTTATGAAACTTCTGTGGTGGAATCCTTGTCTAGGTATTGCCAAAGCACGTGCCTCACCTGCATGTTTGACGTAGTGAAGTTCTTCATTGACTACAAATCGCATGATGTGAAGAATGCTTCTCCCCTGGCGTTGCACAGTTTTGTGGAGCTATCTTTCAGATACTTTGAAATTGTTTTCCCTTTAGACTCTCAGTCATCGTTATCAGAAAATATGATCTCTCTAAGGGGAACTACACTGTCGCAGAATTTACTTGAAGAAGTTATCACTAGTAATATTAGCACGAAAAATGAACTTACCTATGGGCAAATCGGAGAGGTTGTGACGATATTGCTCGGGTCTGGCATGACAAAACCTGACCTTTATAAGATGATTGTTCAAAAATTCCCCCAAACGTCATCCTGGAAAGACTTTGTTAAGATTCTCGGTGTCGATGTGATTGAGGAGTCAGATTCATCCGGATCTCTGTTGAGCAGGTTGGGTGGACTGATTCAAAAGTTCAGTCAATCTCTGGAAGAGACTTATATTGCAGACTGGAATGCAAAGGGCTATATGACACCTAATTGTTTCTTTTATCTTATGGAGCGCCTTGTTGTTTTGGCATCTCAATACAGTCGTTCCTTTTTCACTACAAAATCAGCGTTTGTGGAATGGTTAATATATCATGAATCTTGTGCCAATTCAAGTGCAAGTTTAGTCACTGACAAGCAACCTTGTCTGGAAAATGTCTTTGAGTTTCTAATTGATGTTGTCCAGCAGTTTCTATATGATAGTTGTGATATAAAAGAATGGATTAGAAGTTGTAATATTAATCTCAAATACAATTATCAAAAGCTGGTGTTGAGATTTTTTGTTATTTTGTGCATGCTGTGTCTGAACTCGGGAATGCATGCCAACGTACTTTTTGAGCTGCTGGATACTTCGCCAATCAGATTCCAGCTGCCAAGAGAATTCTGTGAAGCTCTTCAAAGGGAAAGAAAGTATGATCACAATGAACTAAATGCAAATGCAGTTGCAGAAGCATTTAAAATTATTGGGAATCCTCTTGTCATTGTGAACATGGGAAAAAATAATCTGGACTTTGTATGTCCAAATGCAATTTTTCTTGACATGGGAGGGTCCCCGGGCAAAAAAGACATCTTGGAAGTTTTGTTTCCAAGAAGCTATGAATCTTCTCATGTACAAGTCTCTTTTGATGAAGAATTATGGCTGAATTTAGCTGACAATCATTGCGAGACTTCCTCAGTGCCACCTTTAGAAAGGGCATCAAAATTGGATGACAAGATTGGTAATGTCAACCTGCAAATAAACTGGGGAACTCTTCAGGAAATATCGGATATGTTAAAATCAGTGGAAAACAGAAATGATGAAAACTTGAAGGTAATGGAGATATTTGTTATCTTATTATATTTCAACTTGGTTGACTGACTGAAGATTGATTGAGTAATCACCATCTATTTCTTCAGGCCGAAGTGGAGGGAATTAAGAGCTTAGTTGCTGAAATTACCCAGTTCTCTGAGGAGAAATCTGCAGCTGATGGAGATGAAAGCATGCTGGGGGAGGCCACCAACACAATTTTGGAACTGGAGCAGCTTTCTTCTTTGTTAGATATAAGGTTGGTTAGTTGTGTGGCAATTGGATTAGTAGCTGGTAACCAAAAATATAGAATTGACCGTTCGAGTATATCTTAGAAAGATTGACAAATCTTATTCCGAATTCTGATAATAGGATTAACCTATTGCATGCAATTGTTATATTAGGACAAGAAATTATATTTCTATATTTGCTTCGGATCTGTTAAGAACAAGTTCACGTCACAAGCAACTTTTCATTGTTCCGAGCGTTTTTGGCATCTCTTTATTGAGTGTACTAACTATATCAAACTATTGCCCCCTTACATAATCTAGAAATAAGTCCTCTTTTATTGTAGAATGTCAAATCTTATTCTTGATACAAATGTGTTTCTGAGTATGCAATGAATGTTATTTTTGCACATCTTACTATATTATTTTTTGAATAAAATCTCCAGTGGCTTGGAAGAGAAGGAAACTTTGAAGATTAGAGAACTTCTGATGAGCTTGGAGTCAAGAAGGCATAAACTAGATTTATTCTTCAACCGGTTTGTTATGCAGGAAGGTACAAATGAAAGAAATGAAAATTTTGTCTGTTGTGACATGGAAATCTCCAACGCTAACAATAGTGAAGACATTGCAAAGGATTTACCGAGCTCTGTTTCTTCTGGTACAGAAAGCATACCCAACCAGGCCTCAAAATGCAGTGCAGTAAGGCAGGAATGGGAAAGGAGATGCGAATAAATAAGCTGATGCTAGTGTGGAGTTTCGTTTAAACTTTATTTGAATGTGTGCACGGTATTTTTTTAGTATCAATTTGTATGGCATGACATAGAAGCCAAAAATGAATTTTTTGTTCAAGATGATCTGGTGGTAAGGGCTTGTATTTTTGCATTTAACTCGGACAAAACATGTGCTAATTTGTAAGAGTTATGCTACTTCTATATTTAGTTTGACAGATGAGGAGGTGACATGTATTTTGACGTTAGATTTGAATTTCATTTATTCAAATTAAGGGGTAAAATGCATGCCACCTCGTCATCCCTACAAATAGCTTAGTTGAATTGTAAAAACAACAGGGAGGAGCACTAGTCAAGCAGTGTTGGAAATGGAAGAGGCACCTTCATTTTCGAGTCCAAATTATTTCATCTCATATTCCTCGTCTATGGTTTCTGTGCATTCTTTTTCATTTTTTTTCTTATTGATATTTCTGCTTCAAGAATCCATGAACATTTAATTGAGTTGGTTTTCAAATGCCATGTACGGATGATTCAGTGCTTAATTTTCTGCCATTTTTTCTTATTGATATTGCATCTGCGTTCTGCTTCAAGAATCCATGCACATTTTTCTTTCACTACAAAGAAAGTCCCGTTAGCCAAAATTTTACAGATTTAATGATTTTATTAATTACATTAAAAAAAAAGAGAGAACAAGTAATCTAATTGCAGGAAATAATTAAAAAAACAAATGAATTTTGAAATCGAGGCCTATGTGAACACAATTTCCTTAAAACAGATTAGCGCTATCACCGTAGGTGCTTGATGGTTAGTTAGAACGTCTGTTTCCCATACTATAATAAAAAAATCAGTGGAGTCTGAGCACTAAAGATGCTACTCCAACGAACAAACTTAGTATCTGAACAGGATCACCATCAAGAAAATAATATCTCCAATTAATCTGTCTCGAGTCTTTCTGCAACTTTACAATTGCGTCCACTTATTATATTTACGTAGTTTTGTCACTTTATTTTGCCTTATATTATGATAAATTTTCTTGTATTGTGATTTGTTTCTTTTCATAGACCTCAAATGATGGTATCAAATACTGAGAAAGACCTATCAATGAAATTTCATCTTTAACTCATAGATAGGACTCTGTCTTGCACTCCTACNTTGAGTTCAATATACAGATTACAAAAGTGTTCTTCCTCTTCACTTCTCCACAGTTAATTGGACAATCACTTTTATATGCATTTATGATACACATTGTCATTTACATAGGAAAGTGTATAGGCTATATACTATCTAGTCATCCATGAAACGAAGCAAAAAATGGGAAAGTGTCATGAGCTTGTAGGCCAATTCTTTTTAATATCGAAATAGTATTGGATATCCAAATAGCATTTCCCGCCATTGTCTACAACCTGGAAAAAAAAAAAAAAAAA
>CAIGRO010191580.1:0-14759 GCA_903798355.1 Fraxinus baroniana
GTATTTATAGGAGCAAAACTTCAAAATTCTGTCGTACCGGATGAGGCGTACTGGACATCCGGTATATACCGGACGGTTAACTAGTCATTTTTGTCAGAAAATCAGAACAGTTGAATTTTTTACCATTGGAGCCAAACTACCGTACCGGACGTCCGGTACGGTATCGGAAGCCCGGTTGACCGTTGACTTTTTTTTTTAGATGTTATCTAAGTTCAAGTATCACTTGAAAAATCAATTTTGCTTTTGATCAAAAATATTTTATGCAAGTGATATAAAAATAACTTTGTGTACAAAAGGATTTTTGAGCTATTATCATTCATTACTAAATAACTTCGATCTTGACCTTCTTCATGAGCCTGATTTAATAGTCATGATTTTGATCTTTTAAGCTATCCTCTTGAATGATTTGATTTGAATGCTTAACTTTCAATTTGCTATTTATTTCGAGTCCGATTTATGATGTGTTGATTTTGACAATACTCGATAGATTTTAACATTGAACTAGCAAAACTCAAAATCAATTATTAGAAATAATATTAATCTTTTTTGTTATAATTAAAACATTAAGGATGAAATCAGCTATAGGTCAACAAGCGACGCAAATTATAAATTTTCGTAGCAGCATTGTACCGCTTCGAGCCACACGCAATGACTATCAAAGGCTGCTTCATGCAACAGTAGCGCGACACGCTATCGTCGTGAATGGAGGATGGAGGAAGGAGATGAGAGGAGAGTGGGAGAAAGAGAGACAGCAGAGCAGTGGTGGCATACGACGACGATGGTGGGTATTGACCATTTTGCAATGGACCAACGCGGCTACGCCGCCGACAAAGAGAATGAAGAAAGGGATGAGGAAGATGGAAGAGAGATGAAGGAAAGGGAAATTACTAGATATAGAGGAGATAGTGTAGAGAATATAGAGAGAAAGTTAGGATTTAGGAGTGAGATGAAGTGGATAAGGCTATTTTAATTAATTTAATTTTATTATTTTATTATCAATATTAAAAGTGAATAAGTATCTGATTTTCGAAAAAAATTCTTTAAATCTAATTTTTGAATTGTATATCTTAATATTCTGGGTAAGTGTAATTTCCACATGAATTAAATATGGATATAAGTCAATCTGATTCGATAACAACCTGATCTGATTTGCTATAATAATATAATATATTTTATATATTATCATATAATTTATTACAAATAATTTTTTTTTCATTATGAAACTTGTATTATACTTTACACATAATTTTCAAATAATAAATAATATTAGATAATAATATAATATTGTTAATTGAAATACTTGGAGAGTTTTTATTTTTTATTAATTAAAATAAGATAAAAATAATAATTAATTTATTTTATAAACTAAACAACCAAAGGGGGTCAACAATTGGAGTTGCTTTCATCGTTCCTAAATTCCCATGTCGGATACTCACTAAAATACGACACAATTTGCAATCTATAAATACGTGGACCAAGAATTGGGTAAAAAGCTATCTAGGCCTTCTAGGACTTAGAAGTTGACTAATATAAAACTTTTACGTTCGTAATTTCTTCAATTTCGGATCAGATATCCAATTACATATCAAATCAGATATAGATTTAACAATCAAATATTCATTGAATTATAGGATCGGATATGGGCAAATCTAATCCATTCATAGCCTTATTCGCGGGTATGCCACTATTTGTACTTCAATTTTTTAGAATATATTTGCAAAATGTAATTTGTGAAGAATGAGTGATTAAAAAGTGGGGAAAAATTTAAGGTTTAAAAAGTGTTATTGAAAATGAGTTTGATAAAAAAAAATAAATTGAGTTTTAAAGAATAACATTCAAATAGGGTTATAATACGTATTTTAAAATTATAATTTATATAACAAATGGTTCTATTTTAGGGGGGGAAAAAATCAAAGCAAAATCTATATTTTATAGGTAACGTGGGGGGAATCTTGAATCAGTTCAAGTAATAATGTAAAATCAATGTAATATTGTCAAACCTAAATTACAAGAACCATATTTTAATCTAACCTGAAATCTTCTATCAATTTAGCTTATATCAGAATTTTGTAAATCAACGTACTATTCCAATACATGTAATTCGATGGCAAATGAATTTCCAAAGTAATTTTAATATCATTTACAATCAAAATCTTTGTAATTCAATGCAATATTATGCGTATGTTTGACACCCATTTTGAAAGAAAAATTGGTTTTTGAATAGTGATTGATAAAAGAATGTTGGTTAAAAAGTAGGGAGAATTTTTGTGTTTATGCGTAATATTATTTTATTGATAGAATGTGTAATTGAAATGAAGAAAGAGAAAAAGAATGAAAATGAAAATGGAAAAAAAAAAAAGGGAGTCAAACAAAGACTAAATCTTATTACCGAAAAAAAAAAAAAAAAAAAACGGGTGTCAAAAATAGGCTATATCAACGTAAAGTAATGTAATATATATTACCAGTGCAAACCTAAAAAATACAATGATCGAAAGTTGTGTCGCTGGAAGCTTTAGCAGGGATGAGCGAGTAACCTCCATTTTCAAGTTAAAGGATTAGGGATGGCAAAAAATCCGTTAGACCGGATATCGGCGATTCCCGCCTCGAATGGGATAGGAATTACTCTCTAATCGGGTAAATAGGAAAGGGATCGTTATCCCGAAGCGGGTATGGGACATGTATGGAAAACATGGTTCCTGTTCCGTTACACGTCACGTTTAAAGTTAGTTTCAAATTTAAGTTATCTATCAAATAAAAAGAAAAGATTTAGTCATTTTTAAATATAAAATTAGTTATTCTTAACAAATTATAATATTTATAGATCTCATTATTTTTAAAATACATCTTTTTCTTTTATTTTTAACCATACATAAACTAATTTTTTTTTTTAATCACACGTTCTCTATTAAATCAATATTCTAAAATACATTTTTGACAAAGAAGGGGCCTCAAATAGGCTATAAAGCTATAAAAAAATAAAAGTAAATAAACGGGGCAATGGACATGTCCCGTCCGGTCCCAATCCAACCCCGATCCCGCTCTGTCCCACGTTAACCGGGTATAGGAGCGGTGACGGGAATGACTGACTCGCCCATATCCGCCTCGTCACCATCACGATGAGGGATTCACATTCGAAAAGGATTTTCAAACTTGTCAGGTTTCCAACAGTGGGTTTTAGGTTTCCAATTACAATCAGGCAAACCAACCCATGAAGCGAACCAAAGCGGGTGGATCGACTCCACTCTCAAAATTTCACGAGCTAGGTCACTTTGCCCGAGGTTGCTTACCCATTTTGCTACCACTGTATGCAAGTGTCCTTTGCATACTAATGCTCGTTAATTAATAGTAATATTGCTCGTATGTTCATAGAGAGAGATGATCTATGAATCATCGATGCTTAGCTTTTGTTAAAGTATCAGTGACATACATCATTTTAAACACATTTGTCTACTCTTTCAGATTTTAATATTTTTTGGTAAAAAGTGCTTCACAATTGATGCGAAGGTGCGTTTCTTCTCCTCCTCCTCATTCTTCTTTTTCATTTCTTAAAGAAATGTAAGTTGATTAGCTAAAATACACCTCGAAGAACTGATGCGAGACATGATAATTGATTGGAGGTTTCAATCAAAAGAGAACCCAATTGTACAAAAACTTAAAAGCCAAGGACCATGAAATAAAAAAATTAATAATCCATAAGAGTAATTTTGCAAACTAAGCCTTACTAACAGGTATTCAAATACAAATTAAACTTAATGGCTAACATTCAGATAACCTCAATCCATCTGCTCTAACACGGACCAGAATACAGGAGGCAGTAACCATAATTTCTTTTTTTTTACAAGGTATCATAAGTAGAAAAACGATAAATAGATAGATAGGTAACTCTGACTTTTGAGAATCCCAAATTTATAAGGGCGAAATGGATTTCCATTGACATCAAATCAAGCATTAGCATCACAATTTCCCCAATGAAACGTAATATAAATGCGGAAATCAGATTGCACCAACTTGAATATGGGGGCTGCAACAAAACTTCTCAGGCTTGCAGAAAATACACCAAAAAAGGGGGGGCAAAAAAAAAAAAAAACCTTTGCTACTTCTTGTGCATTTTAGATTCAGGCGAGTTGGGATGCAAGGGCGAGAGAGGCTGCCTAAGTGAATTGATATCGCTGAGATCAAATTTTGCATCCACTGGACTGCTCAACTTAAGGCTAGATTTTCGTTTATTCCCCTGCAAGAAATTAAATGACGCCATGAGTAAAATAACCAAAAAATTGTCTGTTCTCAATAGCATTTTATGAAAACAGGTATATGAGCAAAGCCAAACCTTCATAGAACCACTGCTCGAGTATTTTCCACCAGAAACAGCAGCATTCTGTTCTCTATAGCATTGCCTCATTAACCTTTTATTTTCCTTATCTAATATGTTGTTTTCTTGAAACAGAAGTTTCACCTGAACACGTCAAAAAATATAATTTATTGTAATTCGTAGGCTACCATGACAATGCAATGATCTTTCTATTAATTTATATACCTCCTTTTCAGCTCTATGCAGGTTAATCGTTAAATGATCCTTGTCTTTCTCCAAATTCTTTGCCTCAGCCATCAGTGCCACAACCTTCTGAGTTGATGGCCTCAAACTACGATTAAAATAACAAGTTTAGTCAGATAATTGACTCAAGTTGGGAAAGAAAGATCTAGATATAGTGAAGTCTAATATAGTTTGAATACCAACATGTTCGTCAAAAGTTGAGCTGGAATATAAAACTCACCTGTACCACATTTCCAAAATCTTTTGGCAAACTTCAATTCCACTATAGGCCTCTAAAAAATCATGTGCAGTTGATACGATTTCATACTTGCCAAACATAGTTGCCAAAAATGAATTAAGTAAAGTCTGTTCCGTAGATGTACCATCAGCACATGCATCAATCTTCAGCCATCACATACGATAATTCAATTAGTAAACCAATACTCAGAATGCCTTAGCATCACATAATGCAAAGTATGATCCATCTCATTATCTATCTACAGCAGTATCTGGCAAGAAATAGAACTATAGAAGGAAACCAGAAAATATTGGATGAAATAAAAATGCTAAACATACAAGACAAAATTAACACAAATAAAATCAAGGAATTTTCAGCACTACTGTATTACGGTAACTCCACTACCCAGAACACTCAACGAAACATTTTTGACTTGGTCTCTTTTATAGCACCCTCAGTTTCTTGTAGAAATTACATTGGTACCTCCCTTTCAGATGATATTGAGTGATGCTTCCAATGTGCATTCTATCGGATAACCATTTCGAGATGGAAAATAACAGCAGTGGTCCCCAATCCATTGACTGTATTGCAATTTTGTCCCCAACCTTCCACTTTAGTTTCACCCCAGAGGAAGGGTTCATTCTAAATTGACGTTAAAATAGCATGTAAAGACACGTCTTATGTTAAAATAGCACCCTTAGCATAGTTTATATGTGAAATAGCATTTTGGAGAAGCTAATCATGCAAAATATATTTGGATAAATTTAAGTAATTAGGCCCATGTTTAGTTTTGCTAAGAATTAAACTTCTAGTAGATTTTGATAAAAGTTGATAAAACGCGTGATTGAAAAGTTGATGAAATGCATGTGTCCCATGAAATGTATGGTTAAATTTTTATTTATTTATTTACTCCCTAAATAGCTTTCCAAGAAAAAAAACCATTCTTCTCACTTGCCAAAAGCTATAAAGAGGCAACTGTAAATAAACCATCACCAGCAAATATCCAAACCACCGTGTGTTCACTCCCCGGCCACTAGAACTGAGGCTGTGCAATTATTAAGAAAAAATAGCTGTTCTAAAGTGGACTTCTCACCATCTCAGCCAAATTAACCATTTTGATAATAGCAATCTAGAAAGTTGCCGAACAATATTAGAGGATCTGAGGACTATATGTCATTTAAGAATTTCACCTTTGTGAACTATCTTACAACAAAAGCTACATAGATGAAGGCTCTAGAGCAGGTTGTGGAACTTCATCTATGTTAAAGCAAAAAAGACACAGCTTACCTACAATTTCGGAAGACTTCGTCTATGTTAAGAAAGGACAATTAAAACTCAAATAGGTACCTATGTGAAACTTTCAACAATTATTAGCCCCTGTTTGTCTTCGATTAAATCAAAACTTTTTTTTTTCTCAAACTCATTTCAATCACACGTTCACAAAATAAAATATTTTGCACGTAAACCCAAAACTTTTTCATATTTTCTAACCACGCATTCTCCAAAAAATCACTATTTCAAAACTTATTTTACCCAAAAAACTCATTTTAATGGAAGACAAACACGGGCTTAAATTGGTAACACAAATGAGTTCCACAATGAAATGACTATTTAAAACACAAACAATGCTAAGATAAAGTAAGGATTGAACCTATTTCCTTAGACAAAAAATTTGAAATAATACATTCACACAATATAAGCTTTAATGAATTTATCACCAGAAACAAGTTACAACAAAACTCAAAATGACAACAAATGAAAGTGATAGAAAATACAAACTACATCGAAAATGAACTGCAAGGGCATAAGAAATTATTGGCCATTTAATAAAACATTATTAACTGAACATTTACTTTAAGCCAAAATAGCCACGCATAGATCCCATCTACACCCACCATTCCCTAAAAAAAAAAAAACACTCTACTAAAACAGGAATGAAACAAAGATAATGTCATAATGAAGAATTACTTGTACTTTGTAAGATCTAGTGAAGACACGGGTGAAAAATTTCGTGTGTTTATTCCAACTATAATACAATGAATTTATAGTACAATGTTGGAAGGAAAAAGGAAAATATTCTGCCTAAATAAGGAAAACAATTAAATCACCAAAATACAAGTTTCCTAATTAAAACATAATTCTCATCTATGATATTCTTCTATACTTAGATATTCTCTACACTCCCCCTCAAGTTGAACTATAGATGTTGACCAAGTTCAACTTGTGGTTAAAGTTGTCGAACACTTGTCTGGATAATCCTTTGGTGAAGATATCTGTCGTTTGCTCTTTTGTCAAAATATATGTCATGCATATAATTCCTTCATTCACTTTTTCCTTGATAAAGTGTCTGTCAACTTCTACATGTTTGGTTCTATCATGCTGCACTGGATTAAGGGAAATGTTGATCGCTGCTTTGTTGTCACAATATAACTTGATTGGAAGTTCCATTCCAACTTTCAGTTCTTCCAAGAGTTTCTTTATCCATAAACCTTCACATATTCTCTGTGCTACTGCTCTAAATTCAGCTTCTGCACTGCTTCGTGCCACTACATTCTGTTTCTTGCTTCTCCACGTTACCAAATTTCCCCATACGAAGGATTTGTTTTTCTCAAAGAACAGTCCTTTCCCAGCAGTACCTTTTAGATATCTGAGAATTTTATATACTGCCTCCAAGTGAGCCTCTTTGGAAGAATGCATATGCTGGCTTACCACGCTGATTGCAAAAGCTATGCCAGGTCTAGTGTGTGATAGATAGATTAACTTCCCAACCAGTCTCTGATAGCTGTCTATTTCAACTGAGCTCCCTGTGTTCCTTGATAATTTTCCTGCCTCAATAGGTGTGTCGCTTGGCTTGCATCCCAACATGCCGATTTCAGCTAAAAGATCGAGAATGTATTTTCTTTGGGAAACACTGACACCTGTTTTTGATCTTGCAACTTCCATCCCTAAAAAATATCGCATTTGTCCTAGGTCTTTTACCTCAAATTCAGTGGCTAAACATTTCTTTAGTCTTTCCATCTCAATAATGTTATCCCCTGTTAGGATTATACAATTAGGATAGTCTTTGTCCCATCTCTGATTGTTGGAAGAACATTGTGTGATTTGACTGTCTTGCTGGTATCCTTGACCTTTTAATACCTTTGCAAATCTGTCGAACCATGCTCTAGGTGACTGTTTGAGCCCATATAGTGATTTCTTCAGTTTACACACTTGATTTTCCTTATTCTCGTGGTTGAAGCCTGGTGCTGCTGTCATATAATTTTCTTCTTCTAGGTCACCATTAAGAAACGCATTCTTAATGTCTAGTTGTTGGAAGTGGTCAATCTAAGTTTACTGCTAACGACACGAGGATTCGAATTGTATTGAGTTTTGCCACAGGTGCAAATGTTTCAGTGTACCCTTTAGCAACTAGACGTGCTTTATAGCGTTCTACTGTCCCATTTGCCTTGTATTTTATGGTAAAGACCCATTTGCAGCCCACAGGTTTCTTGCCTTTCGGTAGGCCTACCACTTCCCAAGTGTTATTTTTCTCCAAAGCATTCATTTCCTCCATTACTGCTTTTCTCCATTTGGGTGAGTTCAAGGCCTCCTGAATATTTGGTGGGATTTCTCCTGTATCAAGGTTAGCAGTAAAAGTACGAAACTTTGTAGATAGAGCATTATAAGATATAAACTTTAATATAGGATGGAGAGTACATGATCGATCATCTTCCCCTCTATACTCCCCCGGAAGATGATACCTGTTGTAGTAAGGTGTGTTCTCAAAGAAGGTAACATCGAGGCTAACGTAGATTTTTTTGTTAGAAGGGTCATAGCACTTGTAGCCCTTTTGTGTCGTGGAGTATCCCAGAAAAATACATTTAATAGCACGTGGTTCAAGTTTATTTCGAAGATGGGAGTGGATATGTACAAAGGCAGTACTTCCAAACACCTTAAGAGGTAAATTGGAAGTGAGGTGGGGAGCTGGAAAGTGTTTTTGAAGCTGTTGAATGGGTGAGGAGTCAAAAGAGAGAGTTCTGCTCGGCATTCGATTGATGAGATATGCAGCTATTAAGATGGCATCCCCCCAAAAATATTTTGGTAAGTTGGTAGTGAACATTAGAGCACGTGCAACTTCGAGTAGGTGTCTATTTTTCCGTTCTGCAATCCCATTTTGTTGGGGAGTGTTAACACATGAGTTTTGGTGGATTATCCCATGATTTGAAGAAATATTCGGTGCCATTATCAGTGCGCAGAATTTGGAGTGGTGTTTGAAATTGGTTTTGAATCATAGAGTGAAAATTTATAAAGACAGAGCGGACATCCGTTTTTTCTTTTAGGAGGTAAATCCAACATGCCCGAGTGTGGTCGTCTATAAATGTGACAAATCATTTCGTTTGGGTACGATTAGGGTAGCGAGAAGGCCCCCATAAATCACTGTGAATCATAGCAAATGGTTTAGACGGTTTGTATGTGGAGGCAGGGAATGATGTACGCTTATGTTTTGTAAACTCACAACTTTCACATTGAATTTCAACTGAAGTTTTATTACTAAAAATTGAAGGTAGGTAGTACATGCTTCAAGTAATTTAAGTTAGGGTGCCCTAATTTATTGTGCCATAACAAGAGTTCACTATCCTTAGAGGTAGATGTAGAATTATAGCCTAAAGAATGACCTGATTTACTCATATCAGCTTCCTCAAAATAGTATAGTCCCTCAAACTCCTTAGCACTGCCAATTGTCTTCCCCGATGAACGGTCCTGAAATATACAGTAGGTTGGAAAGAAGTTAACAGAACAATTAGAACTTTTAGTCAATTGACTGACAGATAACAAAGTACACGACAATTTTGGGACATGGAGTACAGATTGCAATGTAATGGTCTCAGAAATTCGGATACTCCATTTTCCTGCAACAGATGAGAGCGATCCATCTGCAATTTTGACTTTAATATTTCCCACACATGTAGTGTATGAAGAGAATAAGTGATGGGAGTCCGTCATGTGATCAGACGCACCGGAATCAATAATCCAGGTGGTTTTAGATCGTGAAGAGCTTAAAGCTCTAGAAAAGTTACCTTTGTGAGCAAGAGAACTAGAAGGACCTTCAGGGGGTTGTTGACCAGTTTTTTGAAGGTTTGAAAACATTTGATAAAGTTGCTCCAACTGTTCTGAATTGAAAGTACCACTAGAATTTTGGTTACTTGTGATTTCGGCTTGATACCCCCGGCTCCTAGTATTTTTCCTTGGTTTCCATCCGTAGGTTTTCCATGAATTTCCCAACATGTGTCTTCTTTTTGTCCCAATCTGCGACAATGTTCACACCAGGGTCGTCCTTGCAATTTTGAATTGGATCCATCTATGCTGTTTTTTTTATGATGGGCTTCTTTATGTCCCAATCTGCGACAATGTTCACACCAGGGTCGTCCTTGCAATTTTGAATTGGATCCATCTATGCTTTTTTTTATGATGGGCCCAAATTTCCTCCTCCAAGTCCAGCTGGCCCAAATCCAAAAGGGGAATTATTATTTGACCTAGGCCCAATAGTCCCATATATTTTAGAAGGTCCAGATCCAGGCCCATTTATACCCCCAACCCCAGTCGAGTGTCTTGGCCCATTATTTCTCCAATTCGAAGACCCACTAGCGGCTAGGGCAGAAGACGCGTCTCCGGCGACCTCCTTCATCATTACCTGCCAGCTCGCCTCTTCCCGTCGAACCTCGGAGAACACCTCGCGAGTTGTGGACAATAGTCGTCGGCCCAATATCCGACCTCTAACGTCGTCCAGTTCCCGATTCAGGCCCACAAGGAACTCATACACTCTCTCGTTCTCCTGCTTCTTCTTGTACATGGCAATATCTTCCGGGCACTTCCGGTCTTAATCGCTGCTCAGGTCTAAATCTTGCCACAGGGAGACCATCTCCATGTAGTAGTCTGTAACATCCCAGTGCCTTGCCTCGTCTGCCACAATTGTGCTTTTATCTCGAAGATGTGTGAAGAATCTTCAAAGTCAGAGTATGTTTCTTTCACAGCCTCCCAGACGTCTTTTGCAGTGGGGAGGAAGAGGTATGTTTTTCCAATTGACAGCTTCATGGAATTCACGAGCCATGCCGTGACCATGGAGTTTTCAGAATTCCATAGTAACTGAAGTTTTGCATCGGTTGGCTTCTTCGTATCCTCGATTAGATATCCTAATTTCCCTTTTCCATCGATCACTAATTTAATGGATTGTGCCCACTCTCGAAAGTTCCTTCCATTCAATTTTTCGACCGTGAGTTGGAAGGAGGAGTTTTCAATTCCATTTGAGGCGAATGTGGAATCAGCTTCTCCTTCGAGTCGGGAAGTTTCGGATGTGGTAGATTCTTGGTTGGTGGGTGGTAAGTCCGCCATTAGTTTGCTAGGTTAGCGAACCCCTATGAAGACACGGGTGAATAATTTCGTGTGTTTATTCCAACTATAATACAATGAATTTATAGTACAATGTTGGAAGGAAAAAGGAAAATATTCTGCCTAAACTTTAAGGAAAACAATTAAATCACCAAAATACAAGTTTCCTAATTAAAACATAATTCTCATCTATGATATTCTTCTATACTTAGATATTCTCTATATCTAGATTTAAATACAAGACAAGTTCGATTACTTGTGCAAAGTGACGCCTCTATATACATGGTGCAAGTTATTAGGTTTTCAACATTCTTAGTGATTCTCTAAACCAAATCATACTTCAACATTAACAATCACCACTAATCGTACTAGATTACCACCCTATTTATCCTTGTAATCGCATAGTTTAGTTTCAATTTTCAAACATAAGTTCCAATAGTTTTTTTTTTTTTTTTTTATAACCGTGGATGTCCGGACCAGCTTGAGCGCATCTCGACTAATCCCACGGGACCCTGAAGTTTACAGTCAGTACTCACCTCAGTGACCCTGAGAGGATTCGAACTGGTGACCATTGGGGAGCAAACCCAATGCCTGACCAATTGAGCAACCCCAATGGNTTTCAATTTTCAAACATAAGTTCCAATAGTTTTTTTTTTTTTTTTTTATAACCGTGGATGTCCGGACCAGCTTGAGCGCATCTCGACTAATCCCACGGGACCCTGAAGTTTACAGTCAGTACTCACCTCAGTGACCCTGAGAGGATTCGAACTGGTGACCATTGGGGAGCAAACCCAATGCCTGACCAATTGAGCAACCCCAATGGTCACCAGTTCAATTTATGAATTCAATTGTAATCAAGGATAATTAGTGCAAGCCATCAGTCATTAGGAAATAGAACGGTAAATCAAATTCAAATTAAGAGTGTGTTTGGTGCACATTAAAAAAAAAGAATGCATTTTTTTGACGTAATGTAATGAGAAATATGTGGTTGAAAAAGAAGGAAAAGTTAATGATGTAATGGAAAATATTATTTTATTGAAGAATGTGTAGTTGAAAATGAGTAGAAGAATGAGAATGAAAAAAATAATGTGGATCAAACAGGGGCTAAATAACTTAATCAACAAGTGGAAGTCCAATCTATTACCATACATCTCAACCAGATATTACTCGACTTTCCAACAACTACCAGCTGTGGTTGAATCACAACAATCTTCCTAGTGGACTCAATGCAACAGGATCTTCATTTAACAGAACAAGTGTCATCACTAACCAGAAGAACTCCATGAAGAACTAAACAATTTAATGAAGCAAGGGAGGAACTCATTGGATTTGGTGATTTCACGTCTTTTATTTATGTAATTTATTATTTTTCTTGTTAAACAATTCTAAGTTTAGATTTTCTCTTCATAAATTTATTTTGAAATTGGTTTTAACTCTTGTCGAACGATTGAAATACTTGTTGAATTTCAATTTCATTTATTTAATTGGTGTGATTATTTACTGCCTTATGCTTGATGTATATGGTTGATTTATATCTGACTTCAATAAATAATTGAGGTAAATTTTTAGAGAAAATCTAGATTTTAGGGTTACATTTGAATTAAATTGATTTCTAACGATAAATTTTCCGATTAGAGTGCCAGGATGAAAGCCTCTAATTGAGTTATAAAAATAAATAATTGACGTTGAATGATCTGATCCAATTGAGGGAATTCCGACGCTTCACTGTTTTAACTCATTGATTTTAATTTCGTTATTTGATCCATTGATATTTAAATTTCATTTCGCAAAATAAATAATTTTCAAACAATTCACAAAAAACCCTAATTTGTTAAACCCTAGAGTATTTTTCCATCTCCCCATGGAATCAACACCCCAAAGTTGTACTACAATTACCGCGTTATTCTTTGAACGTAATCACACCCCTTCCTGCCCCCAATAAAGAACATAAAACATCATACAAAAATTCCTATGCTTTATAATGCCTAATTAATAAACAAATGATACAACAATTCCTTTACTTTGAAATGCCTAATTAATGAATGAACGTACAAAATTAACTTGCCCACACTTGGACATCTCTAGGCATAGTTTTCATACCTTAAGCAAAAAAGAAAGGCACACATTTCATCAAACCAAAATGTATATCAAATAAAACAAACTTCACACATGATAATATTTTCAAAAAACTTTGCAGCTGTTATAATTAAATTTCAGCAAATATCAGTCTATTTAACCATTAATTTGAGCAAATTCCACAAGAAATAAATTTCAAAAAAGAAAGGCACACATTTCATCAAGCCAAAATGCATCTCAAATAAAACAAACTTTGCCTATGTATAATATTTTCAGAAAACCCAGGATTGCAGCAGTTATAATTAAATTTCAGCAAATATCAGTCTATGTCCATTAACATGAGCGAATTCTAAAAGAAATCAATTTCAGAATGAGATGTCCATCAAACAACTTGTCCCAGTATCTGAAACATCAAAATAAGTTATTGAACACTAAAATAAAAGCAAGGGTTCAAATTAAGTACACAAAAGGAGCAGAAATTGAACAAATCCCACTTTTCTGCGTGCATGTCTAGGCATGCCTTCAACATTGATTTTTAATACAGTCATGTTAAGTTACACAGAGATTTCATTTAATCCACTTCGCTAGATATCCATAGTTCAATTCACACAATCCATATGAATAACTCCATTAGCCATGCTACTTAAAGTAATGACATAAAGAATTCCCATGATATGTTCTTCATGTGCCATTGCTAAGTTTTTCCTTCTTTTTTTTCCCATAGGTAAATTCAGTATATTATGTTAACTGAAAGAACTTGATCAACTATAAAAAGTTCAACTAACCATGTTAAAACCTATACGATCAATTCTATCAAGACATTTACCAAGTACATATACAACCTATTTGGTACTAAAACACGATGCCAGAAGATTTCACCAAAACATTATTACGCAAAGTGATTGGTAGCACCAATATAAAACATTTAAAAGTCACTGTAAGTTCCATATTATATGATCATCTGCAAACAAACATTTTGTGACTTGTCCTAAAACTCTTTGATTAACACAAAAGCTAATGATTCTGAAGTCACTGTTGTCTTTCAGCATCATGTCTCTAACACAAAAAATAAGAAAGCACTTACATTGTACACACTCAGTAAGACCAATATAAGTGCTTTTCCTTTCTCTACAAGCGTTAACACATCATTGGTTAGTTTACAAGATAACACTTGCGGCTTTCAATAAAACCAGCTTTCAATTGGTTATTGTGTTCTCTGATTTGTCTTGCTTTAAGCTTGCATCAAGTAATTGATTTTGCAAGTACTGATTTTGGTGGTTTGGCAATGCTCGACTTATTAATTAATTCAGTAAACTGCTAGAAACTCATGCAGCCAAAGTTGATACTATTATATCACTGAAAAAGAAATTTGATTTTCAGAATGTATTACCATCATCCAAGTTTCCATTTTCTTAAGAGTGTGTTTGAGCCACATTATTTTGGAAGAATGTATTCTGAAATATTAGATTGATGAAGAATGTGTGGTTGAAAAAGAAGGAAAAGTTATTGATGTGATAAAAAATATTATTTTATTGAAAAATGTGTAGT
>CAIGRO010191626.1:0-14652 GCA_903798355.1 Fraxinus baroniana
AATCCGTTTGAGAACTGTTTTCCATAACCGCTGGATTAGTTGGCCATGATGCTTCATATGCGCTTAGTCTTGGGCGACTTCGAAGGTTTGAGCGATAACCACATCATTACTCTGGGCGACCGCATGGACTTTCATTCGCTCAGCCTCTGTGCGTTCCGTCAACTTGGGCGATGGGCTTATGTCACTTAATCCTTTTCTCAGGCCTTCTATCTGGGCTTTTTACCTTGGGCCTTCGAATTGATTCCTATTAGGCCTTCTTGTTAAGCCTTCGTCTTCGATTCTTCTACTGGACCTCATACTTTGGGCCTTTGTCTTTGGGCTGCATTTTTGGGGTGTCAACACAAATCATGTCATATCAATTTATGCACAAGAAGCTGATGATTAATACAAAGAATAATGTTGTCTAGCACCAGTGGTGCTAGAACACCAGTATTTGTCGCATTATGTGATAGGTTCAATTAAAGGTAANGGCCTTCGAATTGATTCCTATTAGGCCTTCTTGTTAAGCCTTCGTCTTCGATTCTTCTACTGGACCTCATACTTTGGGCCTTTGTCTTTGGGCTGCATTTTTGGGGTGTCAACACAAATCATGTCATATCAATTTATGCACAAGAAGCTGATGATTAATACAAAGAATAATGTTGTCTAGCACCAGTGGTGCTAGAACACCAGTATTTGTCGCATTATGTGATAGGTTCAATTAAAGGTAAAATTATGTAATTCATTTAATTCTATCTTTCATTTAATGACACTTAGTGCCACCTAGACTGGTGTTGACACCAATTGTGCTAAATAACATTACTCTAATGCAAATTGTGATGATTTTGCAATCCAAGATGGAAGTTAACCATGGATTTTTGAAATCTTTATTTGTTTATTTACCCCATGCATGTTCTATTCATATATGCAAAGGAAACAAAAACAAGAGTACTTACACGACAGCTAAAACCTTTGTTTGGCCTTCTGAATATATCATCAAGAGATCTTCTTTTGCCAAACAATTGTTGTTGGTTTAAATAGTCAAAATTGCATTTTGGCTCCAAAATATGCCTGTCATTAATTCCATTGATACACTGCAAAGTGCATGATAAAGGACCTTTAATAATCGATTGGAATATAATAAGCAAGTTTGGTTTTCCAAATAGTAGCATACTTCATTGAAAGCCTGAACATCCTGATAACATAGTGCATTATTTGGATCAATCTGAAAATATTCCCCTTTGCAATGTTTCTTCAGAGACTGCAAAAGAAGCATATGAAGTATTAATTTTCATGGGTTGTGTGTTAATTTTAGTTCACAATAAAAACCGCTTGCATTTATGAAATGAGTATTTCATTATGAGATAGTTTATTAACCTCTTATCACATATTTGGAACATTGGATTAATAAGTACTTGATAGAATCATGTCTCTCTTCCCCAAGTAGTGTCAAGTTTAAATTATCAGATGAGGCAATTGATATAACTTTTTGAATATGGAGGTAATAAGTTTATTTATAAAATGATCTAACATTGTTGGTTTCTATCATTGTTGTCCCTTAATTTTATGACAAGCGTAAATTGCTCGACTTTCAAGCCTCAATTGGGCCAGTAATCTATTAATGAACAAGGTGAATAAGAAAAAAATTCCAAGAAACTAACCTTGTAAAGTTCACTGGAAATAAATCCCATTCCATGAGAATATGGGATCTGGTAATTGCGGTCACTACCAGAGGTTACAGGGTTTCCGAGTATGTATCCCTGAAACCATGCCAATATCATAATCTATTTAGTGAAGCATAGAGCTGAAACCAGTTTAATGCTTAAAAATTACAACCCCAAGTTTGGTTGTCCCTGTTTATGTTTGTTTGGTGATTGAATTCAACTATCTATTATATCTTTTTCAAATCAACTAAATTCTACTTGCAACAAAATTCTTAGGCTATGCATCGTCACTTATCCAAGTTTTTTGGTGAATTCTTTAGCAAGCCACTCTTGCAAGTTTCTACCTGCACCAAAACTCTTCAAAGGGGAGAAGAAGTGGCAGATAAAAAGTATTTGTCCTATATGGATAAGTGGTGGGTAGTAATATTAGATGTCCCATGCAAAAATAAAATAAAAAATAAATAAAAAAGAAAGAAAGAAGGAAATGAAAATGAAAAAAAGATGGCCCATGTAGTGAAAATTTTAGCTCATTTTCTCATTGGCATCTTAGTAATGCGAGTTCACGTATTCATTAAGAGATCGACGGGAAGAGTGCAAACCTTGAGATTAATAATAGGTTTGATTCCAGCTCCAATACCTGCATAGTTGAGAAATCTACCCATTGTCATATTTCCTTAATGATAAAGTTTGGTTTTTCTCTTTGGCATTTTATGGCTCTCCAGTGAGGTTGAAGAATCATTGATGAATATACATAGCTCTTGGCGGTTTGGTAACTTGTATTTATAAATAGTTTTTTTTTTTTTTTTTACTAAATTGTTACTATAAGTAAATTTAAAATGTCACATGACAGAAAAAGGGATTTTATTTAATATTTTATTGATGCAATTTTCCAAGAGAATTCCCACCTTACATAATCGTCTGATCCTTTTCTTTAATTGTTAGCGTATCGAAACCCGCACGAAACAGTCCCTGTTTATGTTTGTTTGGTGATTGAATTCAACTATCTATTATATCTTTTTCAAATCAACTAAATTCTACTTGCAACAAAATTCTTAGGCTATGCATCATCACTTATCCAAATTTTTTGGTAAATTCTTTAGCAAGCCACTCTTGCAAGTCTCTACCTGCACCAAAATTCTTCAAAGGGGACACTAATAATCACTAATAGGAAAATGACAAGAAGTGGTAGATAAAAGTATTTGTCCTATATGGATAAGTGGTGGGTAGTAATATTAGATGTCCCATACAAAAATAAAATAAAAAATAAAGAAAGAAGGAAATGAAAATGAAAAAAAGATGGCCCATGTAGTGAAAATCTTAGCTCATTTTCTCATTGGCATCTTAGTAATGCGAGTTCACGTATTCATTAAGAGATCGACGGGAAGAGTGCAAACCTTGAGATTAATAATAGGTTTGATTCCAAATCCAATACCTGCATAGTTGAGAAATCTACCCATTGTCATATTTCCTTAATGATAAAGTTTGGTTTTTCTCTTTGGCATTTTATGGCTCTCCAGTGAGGCTGAAGAATCATTGATGAATATACATCGTTCTTGGCAGTTTGGTAACTTGTATTCATAAATAGTTTTTTTTTGACTAAATTGTTACTATAAGTAAATTTAAAATGTCACACGACAGAAAATGACATTTTATTTAATATTTTATAGATGCAATTTTCCAAGAGAATTCCCTTGAAACCATTTTTTTGTATTTTTGAATATAGGAGTTGACAATTAATATATTATATTAATTTAAAAAATAGTTATTTTTAAAATTATTCATGCAATATTTGAATTTATCTATAAACATACGAAATATTATTACTCCCTCAAGTTTTATTCAAATTACATTTTGAAACTAGAATTACAACAATTTAGTATTCAAATTTATAAAAATATTTTATTGTTCAATGAACTCTGTTGAACATTTTTTTATTTTTCAATGAACTAAAGGAACTGCAAAATTCAGCTGAGAGAAGCAAGTCTTATTATAGATAAAATGAAGTATGGTCAGTATGTTAAGTTTCATTGGGATGGCTCCTTATTCAGTGATCTTCCAAACCTTGTTTTGTAGTAGCATCACACAGTAGTTGGTATATGATCATCTTACCTTCTGCTATGATTTGAGTTAGAACAGGAACTATAAGGCCCGAGTACGAGTCCCCACCAACGTAGAATTGATTGGAAATAAATTGGGGATGATCAATCAACCACTGCAAAATCAAATTTCACAAGAACATTATTGATTCATTATTGTTTGATTCCTTTTAGGAGGGAACCCCTTCTTTTCTGCCCAGAGGAGTACCGACAAATATGTAGTTTTCTACATTATGCTATCGCATTTAAATAAATTTATCATGGCATCGCCTGATTTGATCACACAAGATTGCAAGTGCAAAAATTTTAGTTGAGACAATCCTTAAAAACTCAAAACCAGTTACATGGCAAGCCAAAATCTACTAGTCATTTCATCAATCACTTGAATTGAGATATTAACCGACCCAACTCAAGTAAAATTTCTCATCTGAGGCAAGAGAATAAGAAAATACATAGGAGGTAAGTGATAGATCGAATCAGACAATGAAGAATGAAAGAAAGGAAAATCAGAACTGATTTATATTAATTGAATGAAAAGTTACAACTGGAAAGAAATTTCATAAGAGGCCATTCGAGAGGGCCATACTCTCCTAATGTTACTGTACTCAATCTTTTTGGTATCTAGACTCCTTGCTACTCTTTCTATTTATAATTCCCTTCGGTAACTGTCCCAACAAAATTTGTTATCTGTCTTTGCTCTTTGGTCCTTCAAGAATAAGTGTATTTGATTGGAGGCCTATCAATTACCTTGCCCATTTTAGTCACCTTGTCCGCAAGGTTGAAGGAAGGAAACTGATGATTAATGAGGTCAAAGCATTCCCATGTTGCTTCCACCGGTGATAGCCCAACCCACTTAATCATCACCTCTATCTTGTTATCATTGTCCAAGGATGCAGCACGTAATCCCAACACCGATTCTAGTTCAACTCTTAGCTCCCAGTCAGCCTCCAAGTGTTGAGGTAGGGGGAAGAGTAGATTGAATTTGCCCACAGCCTTCTGGAGTTGAGAAACATGAAAAATGGGATGAATTTGTGATTCATGGGGTAGTTTAAGTCTGTAGGCCACTGGTCCCACTTTTGCCAAAATCTCGGAGAGTCCATAGTACCTGGGAGCGAGCTTCTCATTGTAACGGTGTGCCAATGATTTACAACGATAGGCCGCATTTTGAGATAGACCAACTCTCTAGTAGCAAACTCCACGGCTCTCCTATGTTGGTCAGCAGTAGCCTTCATCTTTTGTTGAGCTCTCTGTAGTTGCATTTTTAATTCCTCCAGTACTTGGTCCCGTTCTTGCAGCTGTTGATCACGTGAAGAGACAGCTATAGCTCCCTTTTCGAAACGGATGACAGGAGGTGGATCCTGCCCATATAATATCCGAAATGGTGTTAGTTGAGCAGATACATGGAACGATGTGTTGTAGGAGAGTTCTGCCCATGCGAGAAAACGGAACCAATCTTTAGGTCTACCTAAAGTGAAGCATCGCAGATATGTCTCAATACCCCTATTTACCACCTCTGTTTGGCCGTCGATTTTTGGGTGATATGTCGAACTGAGCCTTAGTTTAGTGCCCCGCAGGCGAAAAAGTCCACCCCAAAATTTACTAACAAAGACCTTGTCACGATCAAAGATTATTAAGCGCGGCATGCCGTGCAATCGAACTATTTCTCTAATGAAGATTGCAGCCACAGATGGTGGAGAAAATGGGTGTTTAAGGCCCACGAAGTGGCTGTATTTACTCAAGCGATCCACTACCACCAATATTGAGTCAAACCCTTCTGATTTCGGCAATCCCTCAATAAAGTCCATAGATATGTCATCCCAAACTTTCTCAGGCACATGTAACGGTTGAAGCAACCCGACAGGTGTGAGAATAGAATATTTGTTCTGTTGGTAGGTTGCACAGGCTGCCACATAAGAGCGTATGTCCTTCTTCATACCCCTCCAATAGAATGTGTCAGCCACTCTCATGTAGGTTTTAAGGAAGCCTCCATGTTTTCCTAACTTACTATCGTGGCCTTCTTGCAATGCCAATAATACAAACGAAGAATCCTTAGGTAGGACTAGTTTATCCTGATATAGCAGTGCGTCCCGTACCGCTTTCAATTGTTCCTCTTGCTGTAGCACACAAGGCATGCTTAATGTGGTCAAGAATGTTGCTAGCTCAATGCGGGATAAGGCGTCAGCTGCCTTATTTTCCAAGCCAGGTTTGAATTCGATGTCAAAATCAAATCCAAGCAACTTGGTCAACCACTTCTGATATTCTACATTCACCAATCAATGCTCTAACGAGAATTTGAGACTCTTTTGATCAGTTCGAACTACGAAGTGTGCCCCAATTAAGTAATGCCTCCATTTTTGCACAGCTAATACAATGGCCATTAACTCCCTTTCATAAATAGACTTGTTACGGGCTCTAGGTGGAAGGACTTGGCTGAAGTAAGCAAGGGGTCTCTGTTGTTGCATAGGACTGCCCCCAATCCATGTCCGGATGCATCGGTTTCAATCACGAATGGCTTTGAAAAATCTGGGAGCCCCAACACTGGGACCGAAGTCATAGCCTCTTTTAACCAAACAAAGGCAACCTCGGCTTCGTTGGTCCACCCAAAATTATCTTTCGTAAGCTGTTGTGTCAGCGGCCATGCTATCCTCCCGTAGCCTTCTACGAACCGCCGGTAATACCCCGTTAGGCCAAGGAATCCCCGCAACTCCTTAAGTGATTTGGGTCGTGGCCAGGATTTCGTTGCAGCCACCTTGGAGGCATCAGCGCTACCCCCTTTCCTGATATTATGTGGTCGAGATATTCTAGCTCATTCTGTCCAAACAAGCACTTATTCCTGTTGGCGAATAGATTGTTATCCACTAATTGTTGCAAAACCCAACTCAAATGTCCCCAATGCTCCTCCACAAACTGGCTATAAACTAAAATGTCGTCGAAGAAGACTAACACGAATCTCCGGAGTTGCTTTCTGAATATGTCATTCATCAGTGACTGAAAAGTTGCCGATGCGTTTTTAAGGCCGAATAGCATAACTAGGAATTCATAGTGGCCCTCGTGGGTATGGAATGTCGTTTTTGGAATGTCTCCAGTTCTCACCCTGATTTGAAGATACCCTGATTTCATATCGATTTTTGAAAAAATGATTGATCCATGGAGCTCGTCCAACAACTCATCGATGGCCGGTATTGGAAACTTGTCTGAGATAGTCACTTTGTTCACTGCTCGATAATCCACACAAAACCTCCAACTCCCGTCTTTCTTCTTCACTAGAAGCACTGGACTGGAGAACGGGCTCGTGCTATGTTGAATAATTCCTGCTGCCAGCATTTCTTGCACTAACTTCTCGATCTCGTTCTTTTGAAAATATGGGTACCTATACGGTCTCACGCTGATAGGGCCTGTTTCAGGCTGTAGATTGATGGCATGGTCATGTCCCCGTTGAGGAGGCTAGTTACTATTATTTTCAAACACTTTGGAGAATTCCCTTAGCACCTCAGCGATAATTTCCGGTGGTTCCGGTGATCCCCTTTCGGCCCCCACGGTGATTTGTCCTAATTCCAATAGTAACCCTTCCCTTTGATCTCTGAATATTTTCAACATGGTTTTTAAGGAGATTGGCGTTTTATTGAGACTCGGATCGTCCAGGAGAGTCACTGTAGTTCCGGCTGTGTTGAATTTCATTGTCAATTTATTCCAGTCTACTTGCATCTTTCCCAATTTCTACAACCATTGCATCCCCAATATAACATCTGAGCTCCCAAGCTCCAGGGGTAAAAAATCCTCCACTATCGACAGATTTTGTAACTTCAGTGGTATCCGTACCCTGGAGTACCCGACAGAGGAAAGCCCAGTTGTCGGACGATGTCAGCACTAATGAAATTATGGGATGCTCCACTATCGATCAGAACCATTACTTCACGCTGACCGATCCAACCTTTCAACTTCATAGTCCCCGGTGTAGTAAGCCCTACTACAGAGTTAATTAACAGATCAACAGGTTGATTTACTTCCCCTACTCCGAATTCGTCACTTCATAGTCCTCCTTGCAAGCGGCGTCTTCGGGGAGCTGCGTTTCTTCCATTTCATGAATTACGAGGACTTGGAGCTCCTTGTTTTTGCACCGATGGCCCACCTGAACTTCTCATCACAGCGGTAGCACAGTCCCCTCTCGCGCTTCACTTGTAACTTGGCATCCATGAGTCGTTTGAAGGGTGTGGTTTGTTTTTGGAAGAATCCAGGGCATGCTACCCAGTTTGGAATTATATTGAGGGGAATGGTGGGTTTAAAATTTGGGTTAGTGCTTGGGAATGGGTTTTGGTTGGGGGTACCAATGTTTTTGGGTTTCGTCGGGCCTGGGCTCCATTGGCCCACTTTGGCGACCCAGTTTCTTTCCTCCACCATTTGGGCTATTTCCATCACTTGTTCTAGTCCAGTTAGTCTGTGCAATTGAACCTCTGCCCTTAACTCTGGTTTTAGCCCATTCATAAACCATCCTTCTAGCACCTCCTCCTATAAACCATTCAGTGGTGCTGCCAACGTCTCAAACTGCAGGCGAAATTTCCTCACCGTAGTCGTTTGCTGGACGGACAGAAATTGGGCGCATAGCGTCCCTTCATGTGAGGCCCTAAAGCGACACAACAACCTTGCCTTTATCTTCTCCCAATTCAGAATCGAACGCCCTCTCTCCTCCCATTGGAACCACACAAAAGCTTCCCCTTCTAAGCACACAACGGCCGCATCCATTTTCTCCTCTTCAGCCATCCTATTAACGCCAAAATATCTCTCCACTCTGAAAATCCACCCATCCGGATCACTCCCATCGAACACCGGCATATCTAGTCGCTTAACGCGTGATTCTCCCCTCTAGTTACTCAAGGTGCCATCACCTTCACATTTGGTTCCTGTTGGCCTATGGTGGGTGGGCCCTGAATCTGCAGATGATGCTGGATCTTTTTCCGTCATCACCTTCTTATCCTTGCGGTCCTTCTCTTGATTTGCCCAGTTTTGTAGCAGAATGTCCACCTTCTCCATCATGCCAGTATGCATTGAAAGGAACTCAATCCTCAGGGTTTCCAGTTGAGTTTGAAGCTCCTGATGGTTGCTGTCTACCCTTTGTTCCAGCCCATTTACTCGATCCGCCAGTGTCATGATTTAGTTGATGCTCTGATACCAATTTGATAGATCCAATCAGACAATGAAGAATGAAAGAAAGGAAAATCAGAACTGATTTGTATTAATTGAATGAAAAGTAACAACTGGAAAGAAATTTCATAAGAGGCCATTCGAGAGGGCCATACTCTCCTAATGGTACTGCACTCAATCTTTTTGATATCTAGACTCCTGGCTACTCTTTCTATTTATAATTCCCTTCGGTAACTATCCCAACATAATTTGTTATCTGTCTTTGCTCTTTGGTCCTTCTAGAATAAGTGTATTTGATTGGAGGCCTATCAGTAAGCTACTTTTCTTTTTCCAAAACAACAAAAATATAAAGAGCAAAAGACAGTGTTAGCAAGAAATCCATGAAAAGTACCTTTCGAAGGAATTCATGGGCATAGCTACAAGCTTCTATATCTGTACACTCTGCCACAGTTGGAGTTCTCGCATAAGAGAAACCGGTAAGCACTGGTGAGTCTAAGAATATTATGTTCGCCGCCTGGAAACGCAAGAGATGCCATTGAGTTTGAGTTCATCCGTGTGCATGAACACACTATTGCATATATATACAAAGATAAAAGTGCGTGTGTGACTTGATGAAGCTACAAGGGCATATATACTTTCAGACATTTACCTTTGTCCATGAGTTAGGATTCAAAACCAACGAGGGCAATCCCCCATTATAGTTAATGGTATCAAAATAAAATGGACCTGCATTGCGAAGGAGCATCATATTCACAGAGCAGGGTACCACAATTCAAGATAATATCATGCTTATGGTTATTACTTATTAGATACTCTCCAACATTCAAATTAGGATAGTAATTGTTCTTTGTTGTAGTTATGGCCAAACTGTCACTTAGTAATTTTTTCAAATAGCTTCAAGGCAGTCAAGTACAAACAATCCAATAAAAAGAATCAATCAAAACTACAAAGAGAAATGCAATACCAACATATAAGAATTCACATCGCTTGACCTAAATTTGGTCCACATCAACGGGTAGGTAAAATATTTGGTATAGATCAAGAGAAATATATTACAACACGTTCTCTTTATAGCCAATAACTCCTATATAAAATTCCGTTATACAATTCTCAAGAAAATTTGTTCTATTTCTGGAAGAAAAGAATCACATATATGCTCCTTCCCAAGTAGAAATTGAGTCGATATTGGTTTATGTTCGTTCTATGCAGTTTTCTATTTTTCTTTAGCTTCTTATGCGAAATAATGGTTTTCGATAGGGTTGTCCGTGGGTCGATTCGATTCGGATCGGTTCCAAGATTTTCGGGTATTTAATAAATGGACCTGTTGGGTCCCAATATAATTATGGAACCGTTCGGGTTCGGTTCCATGACATAATTAAATTTTTTAACATTTACAGCTACACTACATAAATATAACTAATGACATTTCATTCGTAACTTTTACAAATTAACGTAACCCAATTCAAAAATATATAAATAACTAGCTGTCGAATAATATTAATTCAATGCATACAAATACTAACAAGTAAATATTAATATTAAAATGTCGGTGATCCATATTAAAAAATTGAGGTCCAATGCTTAAAATTATGAATTGGTCTGATTTAATTAATTAATTTGTTAATTTATTTAGAAAAAATAAAATAATTTAATTAATTCAATAAATAAAATAAAAAATTAATTTAGTTTCGGTTCTTCGGTTCTTGATCTAGACCCGAGACCCGACCCATACCCATCGGCCATCAATTCTCGATTCGGGTACCCGTTCGGGTATTTAACTTGTGAAGAACTACTCGATTCGAGACTTTTGGACACCCCTAATTTCCGACATTTCCTCTCTAACAACTTCAAATTTTTTATTGGATAAACAAGTTATAGAATCTAGACAAAATAATTTGAGTTTCAATTTGCCGTTATTTATTTATTCTCATTAACGCACGTTTGATCTACATTACTATCTCATTAAAATAAAAAATATGACCGTTATTCATCACATCAACATTTAAATTCAAAATTTCTATATCTTGTCTGGGCCCCAATAACAACTATATTTTTCATTCTCATTCTACAATAATTTGGCTCAAACAGGGCTTATTAAAATTGTGAATGTGTAAGGCATTTGTGGAAAGTAGTAATTATACTAAAACAGCTATTAAGTTTGGACTTTAAAAAAATCAGGTTTTCACCTCTTTTTTTTATTTATTTATCAGGTTTTTATAATTTTAACTAATAATGACATTATAAAATTAAATTAATATATATACACACCCTACCACCTACCCCCATCAAATTCATTTTAAATATAAAACTCTACCCTAAACCCTAATCCATTTCATTTCTCCCCACTCCACCTCTCGCCGCCGCCTCCTATCCCCTCCCCCTCCCGGCAGCAACTCGCGATGTTGCGAATCTGTAGCAGCGAAGAAACTGCTGATTTTGGGATTTTTTTTTATTTTAGATTTTTCTTCATTCTTAGATCTCGTTGTTAGTGATTTGCACATTGTAATGATTTTTTGAAAATGAAAATGGTAATTTGCACATTTTACAAATGGTGGTGCAGTGATTTTTTGGTTTTGATTTTGTGGTGGTTTCTAGGTTGTGGTGTGGTGGATATGTGGACTGTGTGTGTGGTGAGGTTGTGGCGACTGGATCTCTGTGTGTGGCGGATGGGACGAAAAGTTTTCGTGACCAACTATTTGGTCGATCTGTGACCAAGTAGTTGGTGTTTTGGGATTGGGGGACGAGGTGTTTCGGTATAAGTGACCAACTATATCGATCTGTGACCAAGTTTTTGAGGTGTAGATTGGGGGACGTGTTTGGGTGTATGTGACTAACTATTTAACTGTAATTTTAAAATTTGTTAATTTGTGACTCAATATATAATCTGTGACCAACAAATTTTCTTCATTTGTGATCAATTAAAAATCTGTGACCTATAAATTTTTTCAATTGTGACCTCAAAATAATCTATGACCAATTAATTTGATAAGTTGTGACTGAAAATTAAATTTTCAACTATTTAAGAAGATATCTGTGATCTCAAAATTGGAGCAGTTACCGAAATTCAGTAGCGGCAAAACGATCATCGAAATAGTCGTCAGAATTAAGCGCTGCCGGAGAACAGTCGTCTGAGTTGTCGCCGGTCACCGGAATAGTCGTCGAAGTAGTGGGGGTGGTGGAGATGTAGTGGGGTGGGTCAATTATATTATATTACAATTAAATATTTAATTTAATATATTAATTGTAAAATATAATTAATTAATTCATGGAAAAACCTGAGTTTTGTAAATTTAAACATTGAGGCTTGATTTTTGATTTCGTGAAAGATAATCCCCGACCCATAAATTTTTCCTTACAAAAAAAACCAAATTAATTAATTCATAGAAAAACTTAAATTTTGTAAATTTAAATATTGGGGCTTTATTTTTGATTTCATGATAGATAATACCTGACCCATGAATTTTTGCATGAGCTACTTTTAAAAGTGCCAATCAAGGGCCCCAAATTTCCGGTTTGCCATTTCCTTAAATGTATATTTTCACGTTGGCCTATTTGATGTCTAAAGACAAAAGTACCCTTAAGTGTATAAAATAATTACAAAATATAATTATGTTAAAAAAATTAAAAAATACAATACTAATTGTTTAGTTAACAAATAAAAATCAAAAACTTCATACTTAAAAGTTCAAAATATACTTACTTTTGTTATCCATTTATTTCAACACAGATAAAATCTTTTTCATCTTTCATCTGCTTCAACCTTAAAATTTGAAAAATTTATCAAATGCTGAAATCTGAGTTTTTTTTTATCAATCACTTCGAATCGATAAGTATATTTACATATATTTAATTTCATTTTCGTTAAATCAATATATTTTTTAATTGTTAAATTTATTTTGACATAGATAGTTAATGTAGATATGTTTTTTTAGTGGATCTATATTTTTTTTAAAATGAGAACGAGAAAAAAAATTCATCTTCATTTTAGGAATAAATGGATCTGGCAAGAAATAGCCCGCCGACTATTTGGCAGATTGTTAACAGCCAGCAGGCTGTTTGGTCGGCTGTTAACAGCCGACAGTTATGGCGTTTTGGAGAGTACATCATATGTGGAATGTACAATTATTTACAAAACAAGTTGAATGTCGACTCATTTCAGTACAATATGGAATTGACATTTCGATTCAAGGATGATTCATCTATTCCGATTCTACATATGAAGGTTACTTTTGATGAAGAAGTGAATTATCTATTTGAATTGAACAAAATGTACATGACTCCTCTTTGGGTAACTTTAGTGAGGAAGGGTGTCACTGAAGTTGAACACGAAAATTCGAATGGAGAGAATCACAATGTCAATGACTTTCGGGGCACTATGGAGATAACTTGATAGGGTGATGTGGTTATTCTCGAGCCAGTCGTTCCTCATCGTGATCTCACTGTTATACACACAATTCTGTTGGTAGTTCACGACAACGAGAACGACAATGAATTTAAAAACGAGAATTTGATTGCTTTATCCCGTCGGAAACATGAGTGGGGTGTAGAGGTGCCAAGACGGACGGACCGACCAAACCCCGTGAATGGGATGTAGTTATGCTATAAATATTTGATAATAGTAATTAGAAATGCATTTAGTTGTTATTTGTTTTAATTAAATTTAACTTTGCAAAGTTATAAATAATTCATGTAACATTAAATTTGAATTCTATGTAAACATTTCTTGGTATAAATATGAATTTATCATTTTGTTCAATTCTGAGTTTATATTTAACAAAAAAAAATATTTTTTGCTATAAATATTAAAAATTCTATATTTTTATAATTTTATTTATACAATCATATGAGTCAAATCGGAACAAACCGCGACCCGTGACCCGCATGGGCTCACCCGGATGGCTCAACGAGTGGACCTGGGTTGTAGTTTAAAATTGTGGGCCTACCTGGAACCGACCCGGAACTCGTAGCGGGTGGACTTTTTTCAGGCGGGCTGTTACTGAGCTCATATGTCTAGAGGTGGCAATCGAGCCGAATCACTGCTGATTACTTAGAGGTGGCAATCGAGCCAAGTAGCTCGTCGGCTCGCCCGCTCGGCTCGTACTGTAGCGATCCACGGGCCGCTCGGGCTCGTCAAAAGACGAGCACGAGCCCGAGCTGAGTAGGGGGTTGGGTAGACGAGCTGGCTCGTCAAATTGATGAGCCGCTCGGCTCGTGGCTCACACGAGCCGAGCTCGTGTTGGCATGGGCCGAGCCGGCTCGGCTCGGCCCATTGCCACCCTTACATATGTCGGTGGACCGACCCGACCGGACCACTCGAATTGACACCTCTAGTGGGGTGGGAGCGTAGAGGTGGACGAGTGGATCGTCATCTAATTTTTTGTGTGTGGTTTCCGATGATGAGGATTTGTATGTTGAGCATCTGTTTGGAACAACGAAAAATTTAAAGGAAGCTGCGCATCCATTTCAAATTCTGTATTTAATTATTTATATAAAAAATTCAAATACAAGGAAATTATTAAAATTAAATAAAGAATATAAATATTATTTAATTAAATTTGAAAAATTAAAGATTTTATTAATTATCAATTTCAATTTTTTTATTTAAGTATATATATAAAAATTTCAAACAAAAGGAAACTATTAAAATTAAATAAAGAATATAAATATTATTTAATTAAATTTGAAAAAATTAAAGATTTGTTCACAATGAATATTTAATTAAAAAATTAAAAGGAAAAAAAATTGCTATTTCGTTAAAAAAGAATATTTCATTT
>CAIGRO010191641.1:0-16539 GCA_903798355.1 Fraxinus baroniana
TATTGAAATGGACTATTTTTGCAAATATTGTTACTGACCAGCCCTTTTAAGCAAAAACCCCGTTAACTATTTGTGCGTTATACCTGCTGGCAGCGTAAATAAATAGTTATCAAATTTATAAATTTTGCCCCAGTTTGATGGGTCATTCCACTTATCTTTGTATCTTTGATTGTTCCGAGTTTTGTCCATTAAATTTATCCAAACATTGGACATTACTCATCGACCTACCATTTGTTTCAAAACTTTAACAAAATTAGTGACGTAGCTAACAGAATGCATGCATAGTACCCCGTCGAACCGTTAACAAATTGTTATGTCTTCGATTGCTCATTAAACTTTAAAAAAAAAAAATTGATTGCTCACTAAACTTTGAAATTGTCTTCAATTGTTCACTGAACTTTGAGGCGGTCGAATTTTGGTCAATAAACTTATAAAAATGATGTTGTTCGTTAAAAAATGTGTATTGCAAACTCAAAGATTGCATAAAATGGATAAATAAATCCTATTTGTCGATTCCACGAGTATTGTTTACTCAATTATACAATAGTTAAATTTAATTTTTAATATATTTTTATAGAATTTTGAGCTATTTTCATCATTTGAAAATATACAATCCATTTGATCAAATTTATTACGTGTTTTATCGCAAAATTCATTTAAAATTTATTGTGTATTTCATTACAAAAATTCTAATTTTAATTAATTTGTCTGTTTCGTTGCAAAATTCATTTAATTAAATTTATTATAGGTTTCATTGAAAAATTCAAATTCTATTTAGTTTTAACAACGAAACACGCAATAAACTTGAATTTTTCAAATGATGAAAATAACTTAAAAGTTTATAAAAATATGTTAAAATTAAATTTAACTATTGTGTAATTGAAGAATCATTTCTCATGATTAACAAATCGAACTCGTTTATCCGCATTATTATTTTTACGCAACCCATGCGCGCTTGTGGTTCACATTTTTTAACGAACAACAAATCAGGTTATTTTTATAAGTTTAGTGGCCAAATTTCGACCACTTCAAAGTTCAGTGAACAATCGAATACGTTTTTAAAAATTTAGTGGGCAATCGAAGATTTTTTTAAAGTTTAGTGAGTAGTCGAAAACATGATAATTTATTAACGGTGTGACGGGTGTCACATTTACATTTCGTTAGCCACATCATTAATTCCATTAAAAGGTTTGGAACGGATGTTAGTCGATGAGTAGCATTCAACATTTTGATAAGTTTAGTGGTCAAAACTAAACATTTTAAAATTCAGTGAGCAATCGAAAATATAGATATAAATTCAGTGACCATTGGGACAATTAACTCTAGTTTGATAGAAATTAAACCTAAATTCTGATTTACATTAAAGACAACAATTAATTTCAATTGCACATTTCACGAGATTCACAAATTTTCAACTACACATTTCATTCGCTTTTATTAAAATATAAAAAAAAATTAATTCGCACTAAACAAGGGTTTTATTTCAATCAAGATACTTTTATTTTAGTCGAGACATGTGACGTGGCAATAGAAATTTACTTGGAATGGTGATAAAGAATTATGTTATCTATATAAAGCAACATCAATAATCATTGTATGTGACAGCTTATTATTTAAGGTATTATTTTGTTATTTGAGGCAACAAAATTACATGAAATAACAAGCCGTCATGTAAAATGATTAATGCAATCGCTAACTATAAATAACATTATTCGTACAAAATATTTGTAAAATTTATGCTTATGATCAATGCAATTTCTTCTTATATCACTTCATCTCCATTCTTTGGACGATGAGTTACACTTCCTTTTAAGCAAAAATCAATGTAGTTTTAGTGGGTTTTTAGGTTCCATCAAGGAAGGCTGACAGGGTTTGGATTCTTCAATCATATTTAAAATCAAACTCATGAGAATAGAAGAATGAGAGCATAAACTCGATCTCTAAGAAGCAAAACAATGCAACATATGAAAACATGAAATAAATTAGAAAGTACTACTTTATATATATAAAAAAAAAGAGTGAGGCATGTACCACTTCTAATACTAGGAAGTCCATATTTGTTAATTTGTACAAGAGCCCGAAGTTGTCGTTGGAGATTAAGAGGTCTATACTCCTGATAATGGCGCTAGTCCCAATTCTCGGATGCAACTGAATCGGCGTCAAGATTCTCCTCATGGTAAGTGTAAGAAGTAGTATCACAGTCAAAAGAGAGACTTGTATGATCTGTCTGATAATTATCTCAATCTCCCATGGTCATTCATTCCTAGTAATGTAGTGAACGGTCAAAAACGAGTACGCTACCACTCAAATGTTTGCTAATCCAAGTGTTGATCAAGTAAAATCCCATCCAAGATAACATGTAACTCAGCCTCCAGATAAGGAAGTCTCCATACGATGACGATAAGGCCTGATATAGCGTCATTGGTCATCAAATAATGTCCCCAACACTAGCAAATTTATCCTCGACGCATATATTGATGTTGATTTTATAAGATCCCACGGATTAAAAACACCAAAGAAGGAATATAGGGATGCTAGGGAAGGAAGAGTTGAAAAAAAAAAACCAAAAAGTGAGGTGATAGTCAAGTCCTCGCGCTAATAAACATGTTGTAATGAACGACCCATTTGGAGAAATGAAATCATGCGGTAGACTCTTCAAATGATCAATCTAAACTCTATGTGTATCTTCGTGTGCTTTGCATCATTCTTCTTCTTCCATAAGAACTAAAATATCAACTAGAAATGGTAGTGGAAATATGTATATTTTGAAGTCTGAACATACTAGGTCAAATATCTCCATCTCTATAGTGACGACATATGCCTTGTGCCTAATAGTTCTCTTACGTAATGGCCGCTTTGAAAAAGCCTAAAACATCTTACCCCTCACAAATTTTTATCACGTTCCCAGGATTCGAACTCAAATCTCTATTCAAGAGGGGCAAGATAGGTTGAACTCTTCCAAAACAAACATTACATAAGAGAACAGTTGAGCACAAGGCATGAGTCGTTACAAAAAAATGCGTCAATTGGCACCATAATTCAACTTAAGTCATTCATATGTTGAGGTTTGAGGGATAAGATGAGCTTAGACTCTTTCTAAGCGATAGTACGTATGATATAACAACTTGGGCACAAGTCCAAGTCATTACATCTAAAATCAAGGTATAATCCCCTTACCTAATTTCATAGATATCTGAAAGATATTTCCCAAACGATGCCATACCTAATAAAAAAATGGTGTTGCCCTTGAAAATATGTGTACTAGTCTCTATCTTTGAACAACATTGAAAAGAAGAGACTGCGTGACAATTAATCCTTCTATGAATGACCACATCTACCGATATCAAATCATGTTACGGTCTCTAGTAGAAGAAAGAAGTTGTCATATGTATGATGGAGCTCCACATTAGCTAATATGAATCCTGAGATTGCCGACTAGAATGGACTAATTCCCAAGCCAACTTGGTAGCGAAGGGACTATCTCGTGTATCCCTCTAAATAACTCGATCTATGACATTTGCACATAGAAGTATAGCGCCAATTTGTTCAATCATAGATGGTGGAAGAGCATGTAATAATCGTCCAATATCTCATCTTGTGTCATCATAAAAGTATTGCACCCCAATAGATGTGTATTACAACCTACAGGTGTGGAAATAAGGATGTCAAAGTAGCCTCGTTCATCCAACAATCACGTTGAAGAAAAAATGTCCTGCTCCAAAGTACCACAGAATGTATAGCTCAGCCCACGGTCCAAAGTAAAGCTGAATATGAAATTGTTGCTGGCAAGGATGAGTCCCCGTGCAATATTTCTCTATAAGTGAAAAAGCCACAAACAAAAGTGCCAAATCCTTCAAAAAAAATGGGGCTCAAACAAATCTTTACTAAAATTAGATTTTTAATAAATTTCGATAGAAGTTGATGAAATATATTGGGTCTGTTTTGAAAGAATGTATTTTTGAATAATAGATTGATGGAGAATGTGTGATTGAAAAAGAAAGAAAAGTTATTGATATAATGAAAAATACTATTTTATTGAAGAACGCGTGATTAAAAATGAGAATAAAAAAAATATGGACATTATTGAAAAGTTGTCGATCCATAAACAACATGTTTAATTTTTCATTAATTTCAAAATATGTTTTTCTTTTTCTTCTTTTCAACTATACATTTTTCAATAAAATAATATTACACGTAAATTCAAAAAAATTCTTTATTTTTTAAATATACATTTTCCATGAAATCACTGTCTAAAATGTATTTTGCCAAAAGAACGGGGATCAAATAAGTCCAAGAGCCTGTTTAGTTTGGATTTTACAATTTTACAGTAAATCAATTCTCATTTTTCAATAAAATAATATTTTACATCACATCAATACTTTTTTCTTCTTTTTTAATCACACATTTTTCATCATATCACTATTCAACATTAATTCTTTCTCCAAAAAATCTAAACCAAACAAGCTCCAAAAGTTGAGATTTTAATTGGATCTGTGGCTTAAAATCGGTCCCTTCCGTCTTGTCATTGTCACTGGCTGGAGTTAAGGGCAATTTTGGGATTCTCAATCTCGAAGAAATTGCGAGATACCGCTTATTGCTGTTGAGCCGGGCTGCCCTAATATTTTTTGTACCATTTTATTTTGATTTGCTTTTCACTGTCAGGTCTAAATGAGGAAATGCTGATTTTGAGTATGATATATCCGGTAGTTGCTAATGCTATGCATAGTTTTTTGATTACTACAGTTGCAGGTAAAAGTCAATTCATCTCTGAACGAGCTATTTTACAATCATTTAGTATTTATTTTTGTTTACGGGTTCCATTAATCTGAATCTTAAAATTGTTAATTATATAAATTTCAGCTGTTATTTTTCGAGCACTCGGAGCTGCTTCAGTTATTGTGCCGAGCACCAGTTGTTACGTCCTCGATAATTCCAGCTACATTCATGATTTTGTATCCTTTAGGATGAAATATTGCATTTTAAATTAACTTGATAGCGTATCTCTTGCAAAAAAATAATTAGGGGTAAAAGGCCAACAGGTAGTTACTCTAACATAAGAGTTGAACTCTTGTTAATGTTATTTCACTCCTGTTAAATATGATTTATTTATTTGGGTGGGGTTTGGTGGTGGGTGGGTGGGTGTATAGGAGCTTTATCTTGCAAGTTGGTACGAGAATAATTTCTTGGTCTTGGAATCTTAACTAGAAATAATGGCACTGGAATTTGCATTTTTCTGTTTAAAGAATATGAATTCTCCTGGTTGAATTTAGTAGAATTTAAGTTTTGAACTTGTTTTCTCTCAAGTCTTTGCCCAGAGTAGCTGGATTGGACATCATTTTGAGTACGAGGGAAATGAGGTAATGTTGCGTATGAAAATCAAACATTAGAACTTTTTGGTGTTTCAGGTATAGACCAGATGTAATGCTCCTAGATAAATGTATTAAGGCCTAAAGTTTTCTATCTCTATATTTGTGCAGAACGCTGATTTAGCTCTACGATTTTGTAAAGACGTGGAGGCTAGATCGCAGATGGTAACTTAGCCCATGGTTTTCTTTACTTATCAGTATATTATTCACATGTGTCTATGAAGATTGTTTCCATTCAATTTTGGATTGTGGAAAAGCAATACATTCTTATTTTCCCTGGAATTGCTGCTCTTTAATGTAATTAACTTACAATTTAATTTTGGATCAAATGGGATACCTAATATGCTGCCTCCAGAGACTCATTTTTATAGCTAATTTAATAGCGTCGAGGAGTTGGTAGCTCGTACAAAGCAAAACCAGGTGATCTCATATATCATATATGTGGGGCATAAGACTAGTATTTTTAGATTGTGCTCAATTCTTTTCTTGTTGTTTCCGTAGAAAAGACTATTAAATGGGTGACCTGTTTGAATGACGAGAAATCTTCAATACCATCTCGTAATTGCATCATCATGATTATGAATAGTGTAATCATTCGAACCCCAAGAACCTAACGCTGTGACTTTGTGGCCTTTGTATATATATGGCTGATATAAGTTGTGATGGAAATTGAGAGTCAGATATTGTTTTAAGACAACTCTAAAAAAAAAAAAAAAAAGATAAAAGTAAAGGTTTTACTTCAATCTATTTCCCTGCCATTATACCTGTCTTACTTTTGATTCTACTTATCCACAAATAAGCAAGATATTTAGGTGAGTCTGTAGGACAAATGATTGAGATTCTCCATCTTGATCAACGATAACAGTAAAAATGGAAGACAATAAATTATGATGGTGGTCGGATTATGAGAGCTAGAATAATGCAGGTCATTTAAAAGATTCTCTACCTATCAAAAAAAAAAAATTTAAAAGATTCTCTACACTTTGACATAGTAACAACAGAAAAAGGCGGTGATTATTTGCTCAATTCTACATATAAACCTAGCGAAAAATCACATTTTAATTTCATGAACCAGATAACAGAGACTCATATTTAAAAATCTTCAAGCAAACCCATGAATTCAAACAACATTTTAGCTTAAGTGGACATGCTCGGTTATGTATTTACATACCTCTATTTTCTGTGCCTTTCAAATTTATTGGTGTTCACATCGATAATTTGTGATGCAAATTGTTTTTCATGTGATTGTGGACTGATAGGGTTATGTCGATTTTGGAAGATTTGATAGGTTCAATTATTTTGCTGCCAGTTCTGGACATGCCAACTTTGTTCAAGTAAGTCTGATAGCCTATTTTAAATTATCAAATTTATTTTTATAAACTAAAACAAGTTAGACTTGACACGTGTTTAGGGTAGGCAAGTTATACAAGATTTCCTTTCAAACTTCTAGATAATTATGGGCCTTCCATCACATTGTTCACATTCTGTTGAAAATTGTTTCTCTTTGTATGTAAGTGCATCTTCTTATTATCTTCATCCATCCCACTCTCTCTACTGGTCACCTTTGGTTGCTAGGGAAGGATGTGGTCTCAGGAGATCAGAGGGGATTGAAAATTTTCTCTTTTTGTGTATTTGGTTAAGAGATAAAAGCTAACAAATGGACTCCTTAGTTGTCAGCAAAATTAAGTAATGTAGGTGTAGGATATGCTAATTATTCCAATGAGAGATGGCGGCCAAAATGATTAACTGGTGTCTGGTGATGAAGGCCTAACCTTGAACCATTGAATTCTATAGATATTAATTCGGTGTGAGATTTCAAATATATTAAAACCAAAACCTAGGTAATGACGTGAAGGATTTGGGAATTGACTTATTCACAGTTTGAAATACCAAATTACCATGTTAAATAAGAGCATGATTATAGATGCAATTGCCATAGCAATACAAATAGAAGGCCTATGAATCGAAAATATGTTAAAATATCATTCAAGGGAGCTTAAAATTGAAAAACATAACACATTGGCACTTAAAAACGTAGGTTTGATTGAAAGATTATCATGCCAATTATATCACCTAGAATAGCATCTTGAACATAAAAAATTTCTAATTGTCATTCAGTGTCCAAATCATTCAATGTGGAGTTTCATCAATATAGATAGAGGTTTAGATAGTATTTCTGCAACTGTCACAAATAATAGCTTCTTTATTACATATACATTCTAATGCTCACCACTACAGTAAAGCTCATTCAACTTTACCTGAGAAATGAACAAGTTAAGCTGAGCACTTGACCCAACCAATTATCCCACCAAAGGTACCAGAGCCAAGGAAGAAATGGTTCCCCTTCATCTATAATGTGTACTAACATCTTCAGAATATGTGATTCTCCTAGTTTAAAACATTAGAAAATGCTGTTTACTTGTCAAAAAAACAAAGATGAGAAAATGAAGAAAGCGAAATTCCGTTTTCTTTATTACATAAACGACCTGTATATCAATTTTGTTGAGTGAAATACACAAATCTTGTAGTTCTTCTATTAATTATCTGATGTTTTGCATTAAAAGTTAGTTTGTTCGAACATGAAAGTTGCCTCTTTATGCTTATTTTGTATCCTAGTTGTTCCGTTCTTGAATTGGTGGTCTTGTCATGTAAATTTGCCGATGAATAAGTAAATAATCACACCCGTGGAATGTTATATGTTTTTGTGCCTACAAGCAATAATCTGAAAGCTTTAATATTTCTCTTTTTTTTTTTTTTTTAATCAAAAACTCATGTTCTAATTTGCTGAAATGAATGCTATGGTAGTGTTCTTAAAGCTGTCCCATTCAAAGTTATGGGGCAGTACTGAATCTTGCCTAAAGCTGGAGAGTTTGAGTTTCCAGCAATAACAATGGTACTGGGACGATGAGAAAATTTATTTAACCATATTGCTTAAGGTCTTATAAAAGTAATAGTCGGTTTACCAGCAAAGCTTGTAATATGACACGTGAACAACGTAACACTAATTTACATAATTTTTTACGCGTTCAGGAATACTACAATGGTGACCTGGTGAAATGTGAGGAGAGTTTTGATAAATTGGGACGAACATCTCAGGTATGTTGTACGATGGCCGTTTTCTTTGCACTTTCTCAGTCTTGTGGGTACTTGTTTTGTTTTACTCTCAATTCTGAAACTATTTTAGAAAAGTGACGTGGAAGAATTGATTCTGAACTTTGTACGCTTGATCACATTATCATGTTATGTATACCATATTATTAAAACTTTAATTTATGAGAAAAGTAAAAATGGAATACACGGCCACACACACATTTCAGTAATAATATGTCAAATTAAACTAATTTCTTTGAGTTTTCAGGTAAACATCATTTGTGGAGATTGTCCAAATGGGCAATGTAAAGGTATGTGATGCTTCATTTTTAGATGTGGATCGAATTTATATGTGCTTAGCAAATACCCAATGGTTGTCATTTTGAATATAATAGCCTAATTGTCTGTTTTGTGTGCATTGTAATATGGGATTTGTGATGTTTTATTCCTCGTAACCAGTCAATCAGAATGATAAATCTGATACACTTTTGTGGGGTGGTTATCAAATTGAAGTTGGGATCATGGTGCTCTCTCTCTCTCTCTCTCATATTATAAGTACAGCTAATCCAATCTTAAATATTTGAAAAGGTGAACTCAGGGTGTGTTTGAGCCACATTATTTTGGAAGAATGTATTCTGAAATAGTAAATTGATGGAGAATATGTGGTTGAAAAAGAAGGAAAAGTTATTGATGTGATGAAAAATATTATTTTATTGAAGAATGTGTGGTTGAAAATGAGTAGAAGAATGAAATCAAAAATTTTAATGGGGACCAAACAGGGAAATTCTAGAATTTATCAAAGGATTAGACATCCTTTGTGGCGTTCACAAATCGAGATTCGTTGGTTTTGTAATTAGAGTGTGTTTGAGTCACATTATTTTGGAAGAATGTATTCTGGAATAGTAAATTGATGGAGAATATGTGGTTGAAAAAGAAGAAAAAATTATTGATGTGATGGAAAATATTATTTTATTGAAGAATGTGTGGTTGAAAATGAGTTGAAGAAAAAATGAAAATTTTAATGTGTATCAAACATGGGCTTAATAATTTTGCTTGTAAGTGTACTTTATAATATGTTTTTTATGATTAGTGCCGAATTTGTTATTTGTGATTTTGTTTTCTTGGGCTGTATCATTTTGTGGCATGAGTATCTATTCCCAGTATATTACTTCTATTTGATTGTTTCAGGTGGTGGATGCATCTGCAACGTAACATATGAATCCACGTGCAGGTTTGCATTTATAGTTAGGCTTTCTGCTATTTCTCCTATCACGTTTAATAATGAAGCCTCTTAAGTCTTAATTATGTAATGTAAGAATGCCTGTAACATTTAGTTGATAATATGTTCAACTTTGTAAATTATACCACTGTTCTACCTTCTTACCAGAGTCCTTGTCGATCTTGCCATGCAATGTGAGAAGCCAGGTCTACGAGTTTTTGAAGGCTTCACAGTCGGCTTCAATCCACGGTCATGGGAAATCGTAAAATACTTTAGTTACCCTTGCTAACAACTTGTGGGTGCGTAATCAATGATTTGATGGATTCCCTTCAATTTGTAGGTTTATAATGGCTTGACTCAAGTTGGTTATGACAAGGCTTATAATGAATTCAGGTACAAGATTTATTTTTCTCTGAGAATTTTGTGCTCAAAAGAAACTGAAAAAATCATTTAACGGCTACTGAAAAAATTCCATCCTTCTAGTAATTAATCGAGATGTCATTGTATATACTTGCCTCGTTATTTACTGCAGTAAACTTCCATTCCTCTGGCCAGCTTGTGTTGTCACTTTATTTCTTTGCTTTTATGGAGAGACATCAATATCTAGGACATTTTTGCACATAAAATCAATGCCTTGAACATCCACATGAGCTTAAAGTATGAAAGAGAAGTTTTAGTAGAATTTTTTTGGAAAACGGAACACGTGATAACTGATATTGACGTGTCATTGTATTTAATCGATATGTCATTGTATTTATACTTGCCTCGTTATTTACTGCAGTAAACTTCCATTCCTCTGGCCAGCTTATGTTGCCACTTTATTTCTTTGCTTTTATGGAGACACATCAATATCTAGGACATTTTTGCACATAAAATCAATGCCTTGAACATCCTCACTAGCTTAAAGTATGAAATAGAAGTTTTAGTAGAAAATATTTGGAAAACGGAACACGTGATAACTGATAAGTTGACTCTGAGCTATTTTATTAAGTTAAAATTCATCTTTAATTGAAAAATCGAAGAAATGTCTCTTCCTTAGGACGTGGGTGGGGGTGATAAGATGATATTCATTTACCGGACTTGCTAAGATGGAGTGTAGGACAATTATTGCGCGATAGGGAGTAATTTGTATTTATGGTACAGAACATATTTGTCCACTTTCATATGAATTCCTTATTTATCACTATCTATTTTGCTACATACATTAACCTTATGTTGATGCTTAGAAGTTATGCAAAATTAGTTTTAATCAACTTTTTTCTCATTGGTGGTGCAGCTTCACAACTGAGCAAATGCATTTAACTCTTTATATGACTGCAGTTGCTTCCCTGTCTGGTTTAGTACGAAAACCAACAATCAAGGTTCTTACTTTTTAAAATCCTTTGTGTTAGTACGAGCTAGAAAGACATAATTGTTTGATTTGGTTCTGTATGACTAGTATTTTTTTTAACACCTTTTCCAGATTTCCCCTGAAGAAGGATTGGAGGTAAAATTGTCAGGCTCGGGAGCAAATGGCAGCCCACCGACAACTTTATCACCCACGACAATACTTGTGGATTGGAGATGTAAATAGCTTTAACAATAATGTCTAATAATAGAATTTATCCTTTAACAGAGTGGTTATCTATTCTTACTGACTGCTATCTATAAGCTTCTGCTTATCGCTTTGCAGGTGGAAAAGCTCGTGATATTCTTTATGAAGTTGAATTTACTATTCCGATAGAGAATTATGATCCGATTCAGTTTACCCTTGCAAAGAGTTGTGGTAAGTGTCAGGCGGTTATTGTTCGGTTTCTCTTCCACACTTTGTTTATCTCATCTCTTGCACCAACCCATGCACCTAAAAGAGCATTGGATGCTCCTGGTTGATTGGAGTAATGCCAAAAGATTCTCCTCCCTTGACTCGAGGAACTAAAAATTAACACCACAATATTTGGATTATTTTGACCCCAAATTTGATTTCCACAACCTTAGACTAAAAATTAACTAAAGCAGTTGTATCTCAATTCTCAACTACCTTCCTTCGCAAGCCCCGTTCAATTCTTCATGTTTTGGGTTTGATCTTCTTGTCTATCTTGATGGTCCCTCCCATGTCTACTATTTATTGTTGTGTCCACTGACATTTTATATCTGAATCTTCCCACACTTCTTGGATGCACTGGGATCAACTCATTATTCACGCCAATCTTACTTCTTTGGCTAAAACTGCCATTCCAATTGTTTCCTCCACTAAGATTGTATTATAAGAAATGACCCTCTCCCGTGATTTATTTCAATGGCAAACTGTCCTTGTTGGTTTGGTACCTTCTTTCTTTACACAAATGCAATCTTGTTTTATACTCCAGTGTATTGAGAAAATATTGTGAAAACAGATGTTAAATCTGAAAAGATGTATTCTTGCATTTTGTTTTTCTCCTCACAGTCTATATCTTGCCACACAACATTCCACTGCAGAAACTGTCACTCCTGTAGCTTATCTGGGCAAGATTGGGCATTAATCTTCCTTTTGGTTGTATCACATCTTTTTAAAGTTAGGAAAACCACATAAAGTAGTAGTTGTGCCCTTTACATCCTGATTCTGTTTGAATAAGTTTAAGATTCTGCAACAGCAGTCAATGCTCTTTGTGGAAAGTGAATTCAACAATTTATATGCTGCTATCATGAAAAATACTTGAGAACGAGTCAGGTCTTAGAATATATCTCTAGTAACTTCCTCTCAGCTAAATGGTAACTGTGCAAATAATATCAACTAGCCCTTGACTTCCTGAATTGTGTTTCTGATAATTGCTCTAGTACAAGGCCATTACCGCTTAACGTGTTGAAAATTATTTGTAACTTGTGCAGAATACAGGCAAATTGAAGGTGGAGAATCTACAAGAGGATGGGCTATATTTGGGATCATATCTTGTGTGTATGTCAAATTTATGCCTCTGAATTCTTTTATCTTATGTGTTCCAAGCGTCCAATCACGAGTTCATTGGCATCACATGTCATTTTGCGAAGCATTCAAATTTCAAATGCTTTTGATATTATTTGCCATACAAGTTGAGAATGTTCAATGTGTGCAAGAAAACATTAGTATTATACATATCCCGCTACTAAATTTTATTACTTGTGGCTCGTTTTCTTATTGAAATCTCTTGGAACAGATTCATTGTCGGATTTACACTGTTCTGCTGTGGAGGGTTTATTTATAAGACGCGAATGGAAAGCCAGGTAGATTTTATTTGCATCTCGCTATTGGCCTTAATAGTTTTATTTATTTATTATTTTTTTTCATGGATATAAAATCTCTTTTGCAAAATTGTAAAATATCTAATATGATATGCAGCGTGGGCTTGATGCACTTCCGGGAATGTCAATAATATCGGCATGTCTGGAAACTGTAAGTAGAGTTCCCTGTCATTTAGCGGTTTTCTGATTTTGGGATTCTTGAAGCTAGTTGATAAAGGAAGGGGAGGGTCTCTGTAGGAGCACCACTCCTCAATTCAAGGGAAAATTTAGCCAAAAAAAAGATAAAAATTAAAAGAACATTTAGGCAATAATGATTATAAGAGCCATATTCACCATTACTTGTTAAATTTCCACTGATGTTACTGGGAGGGATTGGTTGAGTGTAAACTTAGCACTTCATTTTATTTGCATAATATGGTTGTAAATCCAAGAATTTTACCTCAATTCTGGGAATTAATGCCAGCAGAGAAGATGCTGATTAAGAAGTGGTCAAACTCCTATTTTTTCGACTTGTAAAACTTATTCTCAAGTCTCCTGATCTTTTCGAATATTGTATTTGAAGGCTCACATTTTCAGTCATCTCATTTACCCTCCTATCTCGGAATGCACTGTGATAATTCTCTTTCTAAACGGAAACTATGCAGGTGAGTGGAGGAGGGCACAACTATGCACGACCAGGAGATGCTAATAGTCCTTTTGTGAATCAAGCATCATGGGAACGTCCACCAACTTCTTCGACTCAAGGATCAACAAGAACAGGTGACAGAACGTATGGATCAATTTGATCTGAATGTGCCTGCTTGACTGCTCTGCCCTATTGTGTCTGCTGAAGAGAAGTATCCACAACCATTGCAAGTAAAAACTTTTATCATTCGAAAATGAAATCAAGAGAAAAGGTGATTGGAGGCTGCATTTTGCTCGTGTTTTGCTTCCATTTCATCAACAGCCCAAGTAGGTATTTGTTTTTTATTTTTTCGTTCGTGGCTGGTCAACACTTGCTGATGCATAACATTAGCTATTAATGGTTTGTGCTCTTGTAGCATGTTTGGTATGTTCGACTAGACAGCAATGAACATAATTAAGGAATAATGAGTCCAGTCTATTCTAATCTAGTCTAGTAGGGTATGTAGACTTGTATTTCTCAGTCTATACATTTCTGATTTCTCTCATACTAATTATGAATGATGGTTGACCCACTACTGCCGCTCATATGCATGTAGGCAGATAACAAAGCAATACGTCCCATTATGCAACTGTGAGGGGCTCATGGATACTCATTTATATCCTTGAGGGGGACGATATTTCAAGTAGAAGCCCTTTTGCTGTATTAATTTAGCTACCAACTTGCACCATATTGAGTCAACTATACGTCCCATTTAGCGCTTTTAGTTGATGACTCTTGGGATCTTCGAAGCGAGAGTTCGGGTCGTCTTAATTCAGTTGAACGAGTTTTATAGGTGAAGCCAAATCGCTGACATCTATATAACCTCACTTCCAAGGATAATTGATCCTCACTTCGAGCTCCCCTCTACACCCTTTCCCAAAGATCAATTCATCCAATGAGAGGAATTCTGGTCATGGCTTCAAATATTTCAAAGTTGAGGATTGAGAGTTCGTGTCACCAATTTAGGGTTGCTTTATTGTCTTTAGGAGTACGGTTGGATGACAACTCGACCATGTCTTAAATAATTTTTTTGAAAAATTGAGGATCTATAGAAAATGTACATTATTCGCCTTGGCAACTATTCGACCTTAGCATGGCTTGAAGTAGGCGTGTTGATCTATATGTAGACGAGACTTCCATATAACATGTCAATATTGTTGAGAGGAGCAGCTCAATTTCTTGTATGTTCAATGAATGTGGGTTTTAAATTTTTAAGAAGAAATTGGTAAGGTCCAAACTCAAACAAGAGCTTCAGATCTCATCCCTTATGGCCATTGTAGGCCAGCAGCTAGCCATATGAGCGCTAAGCTAGAAAAAAATCTCAAGAGTCAAATCAAAATTAAGCTCGACGGGAAAAAAATTATCCGTTTTTCCCTCTGCGACTGTACCCACCCGACGACCACTTCTTCACGACCAACTCGTCTTTTATTTATTTATTTATTTTTTTTACCGCATAATAAAATTCTTTTATTTTTAGTAATTTCCATCAATTATTGACGTTATACAAAACTGTAAATGCGGCTGGCTGGTCCACGTACACGTAGGGTGAAAGCAGGGAATAATTGATAATATTTTTTTATATATTTTATTGTTCATTTAGTTCACGGGCAAATTACTCCAAGTTAGGGTAGGATAGCCGAACCGATCCAAATTTTTGGGTATTTAATAAAGAACTGTCGGGTCCAAATATAATTATGGAATCGTTCGATTCGGTTTAGTTCGATTTCGTACCATAATTAAATTTTTTAACATTTATAATTATACTACATAAATACAACTAATGATATTTTCATTCGTAATTTTTACAAATTAATGTATCTCGATTTAAAAACATATAAATAACAACTCGTCCAATAAGAGTAATTTAATGAATATAAATACCAAAAAATAGATACTAATGTTAAAACATCGGTAATCTATACCAAAAAGTCGATACGAATATTGGGCAGCTTGGACTAACAAAAAATAAATTTAGGGGTACTTACAAAAATACTCTTAAAATTAGTAATGTTTTGAAAAATCATATGAAATGTTTTTCAGAGGTAAAAAATACTGTGTAAAATAAAAAAAGGGACACAATGTCACTTTTTTTAATAAAAATTGTCACTTTTTTGCCATTTTTAAAAAAATTGACACACTATATAAAAAAAAAAAAAAAGAGACAAAACAAAAAATGACAAAACTAAAAAAAGTGATACACATACTAAAAAGTGAAACTCAAAAAAGTGACAAACTTAAAAAAGTGACAATACCACAATTTTACCACATTTAGCTTTGTGAAGATAGAAGGCAAAAAAATATGTCAAACTTTGTCAATAAAAAAGCTTCCACCATTTGGACATTTCATCAAACATATAATGGATATATTTGAACACTAAAAAACTGTGTCACTTTTTTTAAAAAGACGACACAAACTCAAAAAAAAAGTACAAAACTAAAAAAGTGATACAAACTCAAAAAATTGACACAAATTCAAAAAATTGAGCACTAAGCTAGAAAAAAAATCTCAAGAGTCAAATAAAAATTAAGCTCGACGGGAAAAAAATTATCCGTTTTTCCCTCTGCAACCGTACCCACCCGACGACCACTTCTTCACGACAGACTCGTATTTTATTTATTTATTTATTTTTTACCGCATAATAAAGTTCTTTTATTTTTAGTAATTACCATCAATTATTGACGTTGTACAAAACTGTAAATGCGAGAGGCTGGTCCACGTAGGGGAAAGCAGGGCATAATTGTTTGGTTGATTAATTGATAATATTTTTTTATATATATTATTGTTCATTTAGTTCACGGGCAAATTACTCCAAGTTAGGGTTGGACATGGATCGGTTCCGTAGAGAATCGAACCGATCGACCCATGTCCAATAAGATTAATTCAATTAATACAATATCAAAAAGTAGATACTAATATTAATAGTGGAAATTACAAGAATCACTACTTTTCAAAATTCAAGTTCAAA
>CAIGRO010191646.1:0-10258 GCA_903798355.1 Fraxinus baroniana
GAACTGAATCTTACCGAGCTCACATTAGCCTCTTTGCACTGGAATATGGTGGTCCGATCTAAGTGACCTCGTAGGTCGGTATCAACAAAATATATTCCAGGAGAAGCTACATTAAAATGATGATCTCGATATTTTAAAAGTTATTATCGATATTTGAACCATATTTATCTTGATACTTCATTTATCTAGAACGAGAATTTATTCCAAACATGAGAGTTCTCTACATTTCATAAAATTCTTGATATTTGAAATGTAGTTCTCGATATTTTATACATGTGTCAATAAGAAACATAACATTTATTGTGATTTGATATGTGTACTTTTGAAATTTGTAGGGTGGTAAGTTATGTGTCAAAATTTTATTGGCCTACTAAAAATTTAATTGTATGTAGAGATGTCAATGGGGCGGGACACTCCCATCCCGCCCCGCCCCGCCACTCCCCTCCCACACCCTGTCCCGCCCTGCTCCCCGCCCCACCTTAAACGGGGCGGGACGAGTTCGAGACGCGGACTTGCCCCATTTCCTGCACCGTTTATGATTATTGTTTTTTCCAAAAATTTCTAGTTAACTATTTTTTTAAATTTGTAATTAATTATTATTATTTATTTTTCACGGGGCGGATTCGGGACACTTCCGGACGGGGCATCCCCTGCCCGCCCCGCCCCATCCCATCAACCCGGGACGAGTTTTTTTCGCCCCATTCGAGGCGGCATAGCGTCGGGGCAAGGCGGGACGGGGCGGGTTTTTTTGCCATCGTATGCACATTTTTATCTTTAGTGGAATTATAAATTATTAACAAGAGTATTTTGGTCTAAATATTACAAAATGGACATTGAATAAATTTGGGATATTTTTACAAATGATCATGTGAAAAATGAAAATTGACATTTCTTGTAACTTCCTCTTTCACATTTTCAGCACGCAATATTACATATTTTTTCTCAGTACTAACAATGCACTGTACCAAACATACTATATATAAGTCCCATCTCCTGAAGTGGCATGAGACTCAATTTAATCAGCTGGCAAACATATGTAAAGGTGCAAACAAGGATTTTTAACATATATTCTAAGCTCGATTAAAAATTCAATATCTATGCATGTAGCATGTCTCCATGAATCATACCTAACTCCAGCTAGTAACTCTCTTAAAGTTCTACTTTGTTCCTTCACAAAAGTTTGGAAACATTTTTGATTCCTGGTAGAAGCCCAAAAAGGAGAAGCAAAAAACGAGAAACTTCAAGTTTCACCAATGGCACAAGGAATGCAAGGAGGACTTTTTGATTGGTCTTGAGGCGTAATTTTTTGTAAACAATGGTCATGAAATGCATGTCCGCAGGGAAGAACAGCAACGGCCGGTGAGACAGCAGGCTGATGTATTGGACCTTCTGGTGTGAATGAGAGATCCCTCTTGCATAAGAGGCAATTTTGTCCTGTTGGCTTAGAAGGTTCCTCCAAACCTGCAAACGTGTTTTAACAGTCAGTTACTGGACTAAAATTGTCATTATAGCGACCCATTAAAAAAATAAATTCTGCCGGTTTAGCATAACATAGATCATGTGCGTTTCTTTGTCACTTAGCTATCATAAAAAGGGGAAGTAAATGAAGTCTATCCGACTATCAGCTCACTTATCTAGAACCTCACATAATATTATGTAAATTGACAATCAAACTGCATGGAAGTTAATATACTTGCAACCACACAGGTTTTCTAAAGTACGCTAATGAGTAATGACATGTATAAGAAAGAGTGGGGCGTATTACACCAAAAAAGAAGATAGTCTCAAAGAACTTTACTGCGACCAAACCACAATCAAGATAGGAGCAAAACAACAAGCATAATAAAGTGGCTGGAATTTGAAAATAACAAAATTACATGATAAGCTTATGGAGGACAGTGTCCAAGTCACAGCAACTACACAAATTTTTAAACTAACAAAACTACCCAGATCAATTATGTCAAAAAGTGATTCCAAGTGAAAGGGATAATTCAGATACCTTGCCATTTTATATGAAGAGGAGCAGCAGGAACAGGTGGTGGAATATACTTCAGTTGGTAAGATCCAGAACGATGTTTAACAGGTTGAGGAACTATCTTCCTGCGTTGAACTAATGGAGCAGCTGGAGAATTTTCAGTTGCTCTTCTTTTAAGAGATGGCCGACAAAGAACATTAGAAGCCTGATTGTGGAAATCTACTTTTGCAACTGGAATAACAGGACCTGTAAAGTACCAAAACTTACAGCCATCATCACGGGATGCTGCTCCTAAGAATTATTAAATGCATATCAAAGTAGAAGCATAATAAATACCTTCAGCATAATCAGCTTTAGGAAATTCCTTAGACAACTGAGTCGGCAAATGGGATTGTCCTAGATTACATAAAGAAATGATTAATTACAAGCGAACTAAAATCATCTTGTCATGAAATATGAAGCACAGTAAAATTTATTTAATATCAGTAAGAATTTTCATTGTAAGTACCTGCAGTAACTGAGAGTCCATGCGGATTAACATGAGCAGGGAAAGGGCATTGAGGAGGGACTGGTAAAAAATAAAAGTGATCTCAGTCACATAGAAGTCGGGATATTGTAACACATCCAAGATCAATAAATATAGCACGGGCAACAAGTTGAAGGTAAATACCCATGGCAATTGAATGTCCAACAGGCATTTGAGGATAATGAAGCAGTTGACAATTTTGAATCTGATGCAGGTCACCTGAAAAATATTACCAAATACTATGTGAAAATTGAAACCAGAGCAAAGGCAACATACTCTTTGCCTGGGTTCTGCCCTATTGCCCTTGCTTTTTCATATGTACAAGACAATTCGGGCACTTCGACATTTTATCACCATTATAGTACATTTGTAATCAGGTGGACGAGACACCATAACTTGTGTTCCTGATAGCTCTTCAATAGAGGTTACCGCTTGCATATGCCAGATAAATTCTTTGGAAGCAGAATATTTTGTCCCAGACATAGATTTATGTTCTTCCTTTTCAAGGAAACAAACCATTGCCACATGTGAATTTCTCGTTAATTGAGGGATACACACCTTCAGCAGCTCGAGCAGCAGCCAAATCATTGGGTAGAACGCCTAGCCTCTTAGGGAATGGACCCCCTGCAGCAGATTGGAAAGTGCTACTACCTGAAAGTTGGAACCCACTTCTCTCAGGAATCATACCATACCCACGGGCTTGGACAGAACAAACATTATGAGAAGAAGGTAGTTGACCTGAGGAAAGTCACCAACAAAAAATTGCATCAAGTTATGTATTCATTATCCTGAGGTAGTAAATATATTAGTTACTCATCAACTCAACAAAACTGGATAGCTACTTGTAGAAGACCTTTAAAGACTGGGACTGTGGCTCTATTTATAAAACGTCAAAGTCTTATTGGGGTCTACAACATGAATCCGTCCTATCCATCGCCACATTAGTCTGGTTATATAGACCTTTTCAATGGACTGAAAAGGAAGTTAAAATCACTGGTACCCAGCTTTTGTAGTGCAATAATGATATTGATCGACACAAATGGAAGATACAAATAATGTATATGCCTTACCAATTGGTTGAACACTAATTGGAGAGGGATTGAAAACTCCTGTCACCCTTCCTTCTGAAAGTGCAATCATATTTTCTGCAAATAAAACAAGACAGTTCAGAGAAGAAACTACTTGCTTACGGAAATAAACAAGTTCACAGTTGGCATTTGTTGATTTATGGCATAAAAATGTTTTCAATCCCTTACTGACTAAAATTTTATTAGTGATAGTGGCCTTGATCAACTCTCGTGCAAATAAAATAAGGTAGAAGACCTTACCAACTGGTTGAGCCCTTGTGGGAAAAGGACCATTGTCAACAACATGACCTTCTGAAAGTGGCACCAAGTTTCCTGCAAAGTTCAAAAGAAGACATTTTGTTGAAATTGTGAATAAGAGACATACAATAATCCAACTCTCTTAACTCTTTCTACAAAACAAAGACACAGACAAATAAATTAATTTCAGTATGTCATTTCCTGGACAGAGACAAGTGACTCCATGGATTAAGGTTATAACTTCACAGTTTGTTGTGAAATAATAGGGGTAAATTAGGGCTGGGATTTTCATCCTTTCATGTGGTATGGTTATGGGTCCCCAATCTTTAAAGGTGAGGTTTTAGGTTCCCAACCTATTTAAATTGGTCAATCTGGTTTCCCAAGTAATTGAAAACATAAATGTAAATGTAAAAATTGAACGCGACTTTCACATCACTTGTAGCTAGAGGGAAAAATTGTCAAACCACTTGCATTTGTCTCCAATTCATCTTAAAGTTGCATGCGATTTTAACGTCTAAATTGTCAATTTTCTTCATGTGGGGACCCCCAAATTTACAGATTCAAATAGGTTGCGAAGCCCAGCCCTAATTTACCCAAATAATAGCATGTAGAGCCTCCAAATTGTAACAAGGAAATATGCAGAAATTACCAAAATGCTATAGATGTATAAAATTGGGCGCAACATTGGAACACTAGAGCCCAGAGTGGATTTCAAACTCAGTATAAAAGATGCAGAAACACTGCTGATCTTAAGTTTTTTTTCATTAAAGATCAGGTACGAAAATCTTCAGATTGTTTAAAGCTGGTCCCAATCTTTTCCTTATCATTTATATACATTAGCAATATTTGAACATTTAGTAGACCAACATGAGATTGTGTACTTAATTGTTTGATGAAAGTGAAAAAAATCCAGTATCTCAACTAGCAAATAAGTAGGAACAAGAACTACTTCCCTGCCCATCTTTAGCTAAGAACCTCCAGCATTATAGATATACGAAGACAGGAGGAAGTTAATACAAAGACAACGTTGACCTCAAAAATTGCGAAGTAATGAGTTCAATATCAGATTGTGGAATTGAAAAGCAAGGCGTGACTGACCTAATTTAGCATGCCTGATGGAGCTTCCTTGATTCCGGAGACGATGGGAATTCATGAAAGACTCTGATGAGACTCTCGTGGAACTTTCCATATAGCAATTCTGTTGCTGGTGTGGTGTTAATTGATTCGGAAACAAGGTAGGCACAGCTGATTCTGACACCATTGCAGACCACCTAGTACATTCAGGATGGGAAATGAAAGTGCTGCCAAAAGGCATCAAGGATGGAGCCATATCAACTTGAAAATCCGAATCTCTAGCGCTGTTTACAGAATGATTAGGATGTTTATCAGCTTGTATAGACAGAAAAGTGTGGAGTGGGAGTGACTTTGGCCAGGTGTTGTGCCCTCCATCGATGCCGACATCATTACAAGTGAAGATCTGGTCACTATTGCATGATGAACCTGACAATCCCCCAGCACTATTTTGGAAGCTTGTAGTTCTACCAGCATATTCTGTACGAATCAGAGGGTTTCTTGTAGTTTGTCTAGCATGACAATTGTAATTGGAAGAATCAACTTCATCCAATTTATTGGCAATCTCCCGGGTACTAAATTTTCTGCGGAATCTGGTTTCTGGATTAGCTCCAGTTCCAAGCGTCAGAAAACTTCCATCAATTTTTCCTGGAGAACCGAACTGGACAAAGTTCTCATCATGCTGCAAAATAGATGCGCTGGCTCCTAAATTGGAAAAGGTTCCACTTATCTGTGACCTACTAAGGCTACTAGCTTTGGGTTCTCCTACCTGTGTGGTCATTGGATGATCTGTGGCTCTCACTGGCATGAATTTCATTCTAACCTCCGGGTGCTGATAGTCTGTGGAAAAAACACCTCCATTCATGTAACAATTTGTGGTGTTCATATTATTACCATCAATCAACTGTCGGAGATTAGAGACATTGCTTCTAACATTGATCAAATCTGGATTATACTGGTGATTTGATAAGCCATTGGGGTTGACAAAACATTCCATCATAATGTTGTCAGTATTGCGGTCATGTGGGTAAGACAGACAAGTTCCTTGAATGTCATCTAAAGAAGAATAAGGCAGAGACGTATGTTGAAACGACATAGGGTCAGCTCCATAAGTAGTAGCACCACAAGTTATTTTACTAGTAACAGAAGCTACACTTGGCCTACTGGTGACTGCAAGATCGCCATGTCTTTCTAGCGGAGAACTCGAGGCTGGTGGATTGCCAAATCCCATTGATTGTCGTGACCTAAATAGATTATCCAGAAAGAGAGATATCAGCTTTCCAATTACAAAACAGATATTAAGTGTACAGATAACAGTATATGAGTATGGTAAATGGAGCGTCACTTAAGTCTACTAATTAAAAACTTCCAATCAATGACTAAAGAGTATTATTATGCAATAATCTAATATTTCTGTCTTCTTGAAAAGTCTTAAGTAATATTTCAACCATATTGACTTGAGAAGGGGAGAAAAGCATCATAAGCAAAGAAACCCATGCAGAGGTAGTAATCGCGGCGAAAGACGAACAGTACTCTTGATAACTGCGAACCTTGATAAATGAAGAAGAAAGAACTAACAACATCCTCACAATTAAAGAACCAATAATTTAAGAGATAAATTTATAAATAAAACTAGAAAGATATGCTACCAGAAAACACTCCAAGCACTTCACTATTACATTGCAAGATAAACACCAACAAGAGCTATGGCATTAAGGACAAAAAGATAAAAATGGTTACTCATCTTAAAGGCATTTCCAGGACTAGTACTGATATCAGTTTTACTTGAGTTTTTACCAAGCAAGGACAACACTTTTTCACAAGCCAATAATTTGGCAAGGAATTCTAACTTATAAAAACAACAATCAACATTTTTAATCCTTTAATTGATGGAACAGCCATGAATACGCATAAAATATTCTTTAATAGACAGTGAGATGACAATGATAACTAGTAAAGGTCTATTAAAAACAGAGATATAGAAATACTAGATTCATAAATGCGGCACTTAAATTACAATCACTCCTATCACAACCAAATTTTTGCAGATAATTAATAGCTTAAAAATAAATTAGAACATCGATCACAAATTAAAAAAAAAAATTATTCCCATTCAAAAACAGCTCTAAACCCTTGATTACTCCATCACAACAATCCAAAAATTACCCATTAACAAAAGCTCAAAATAAACTGCCATAAAATGAAAAAAAGATAAACAAAAAACCTAAACATTTAATCAGAAAGAAATTGTTCACCATAACATCATCGATCAATAAATAAATCCAAATACAATATTAGTGTGTGTCGTGTGTAAAATCGACAAGGTCTTCTTTGGGGGTTTAACGAGGGTTTAGTGTTCGTACCAGTGGATGAAACTGCGAGATCCGTAATTTGATTTTTGATCGGTGAAATTTCAAAGCGCTGATACAAGAGTGTGAGTGCTTAGAGAGAGAGAGAACGTTGGAGAGGGAGAGGGAGAGGGAGAGGGAGAGGGGGGGAGAGAGAGAGAGAGCGTTATAGAGGGTGATGTGTTTTTTGGCGCTTAGGACGCTATTGAGAGTTTTAAAGGGTTCGGTTGTGGGTCCCATTTGTTCTTTTGCAGGTCGACACGTGGGACAGATTAACCCGTTTGGGTGGCGGGGCCCGGAGTGACGTGGCATAAATTTATATTCTCACTGACTGTGAGGCTTTGTTTGGTGACGGACCAATGGAGAATGTTGTATGTTTTCATTTTAGCGATATTTTATTCATTTCGGTGAACTTGGAGATCACGGATGGCGTGAAAATAACGCAGACTTGGACAAAATGGAGATTTCACACAAATGAGTTTGAAGGTTTGTTCTCCATGAACTCCGGTCCACGTGTCGATCTAGAATGATTTCCCGCTTTCTGATATTAATTTTATTTTGCTCCTTTTTGTATTATTTTTCTACTTTAAATTAAAGGGAATAATAACTTAAGGGCGTGTTCGATAGGGATTAAAATTCGATTAAAATTAAAAAATTAGCTGTTATTGTTGACTTTCATTAGACGATTGGGACCAATAACGACTATATTTTCAATTTTAATTGAATTTTAAGCACAATCGAATACGCCCTACATATTATATAATCTCCACTAATCAAAAAATCACCCCGACTCAAAAAAGTAGTAGGCCGAGAGTCAAAATTTCAGTTACCGGTCGAACCGGCCCAAAAAATTGGAATATAACAATAAATACAGAATAAATATATTAATTGTTCAACCGTACTAATTAATATACACAGTCAGAACACGTTTGATACACCTATTAGGAGAGAGATGACTCGGAGAGGATTAAATTCATCCTCGTCCGATTTAATAAGTCGTGCTGCACGTGTCCTCAAAATTCTTAGGAAAATGGTTTATTTATTATTTTAAATATAAATCATACCAAAAAATTAATTGGAAATTTCCCTAAATTAATGCAAAAATTAATTTTTGAAATGTACTAGTTATTGCACGTTTGGTACACTTTATAGGAATATGGGAATAAGATTAAAAAGGATACGACTTCTTTAGAGATTAATTCATCGTTATTCGATATAACACGACGAGCCACGCTTGTCGTCAAAATTCTTAAAGAAAAAAGTTTATTTATTATTTTGAATATAAGGAAAATGAAATGTTACCAAAATATTAATTGGAAAATTCCCTAAATCAAAGAGGAAATATTAAGAATATACTTTTCTTTTTGACTTGTAAAGTGTGTAGTTTTAGCACGCATTTAGTGCTCCAACAATTTGTTAAAATATATATGTATGACGTTTTATGGATGAGAAGGATTGCACAAATTCAAATGGATGATGACATTTTTCACTTTCCTTTGTTATTCGTATTTGAAGTGGAGGAAGATTAGATAACGTTGATCTTGAAGTGAAAAAAGAGAATCGAATATTATCACTAGTTTTAAAAGGAATAATGCTTCTTCACTAAGAAATGATTAAATAATATGAAATTATTAAATCGTGGAGTTTAATCATTGTTGATGTACGAAGTTTCAAGGTAAGGTCGTCGCAGGGTTGGAAGGTGGATAGTTTAGAAATTTGACACTTATAAATTCTCTTGTAAACCTTTTGGTTTTCCATTATAGTGATTAACTACGGCGACGGATGAGAACGTAGTCTAATATTAAGGCAAATATCTATAATTTTTTGTGTTAATGTGTTGGATAATTTATGCATAAAGTATATTCCTTTAGCCAAAAACAAGTGGATGCAAATACGAATAATTTACCAAAATCATGATATGTGCATAAAAAAAAAAAAAAAAAAAAGGAAAATCTAAGGAAAGGCATTAAGGTTTGATCATCAATGACGTGAGCATGATGTTATGATATACAGAAAGTGTTTCATTATTAAGGTGAAAAAAGCTTATGAATTAAATCATATAAAAATAATTAGGGATGAATGAGTTACTATTAAGAATTTAAGCAGAATATTAGTGTCACTTAAATATTAAATTTCTTTCATGCTGATAAATTCATGTGTTAAATTTTGTAATACAGGGTTCGTCATAAATTGAGTAAAATATTATTGTTCAAAATAAATTAATAAATTAAGTAAAAATTGTTAATATTTGGGGTTCTATCTTAAAATGTCAACCTTATTAAGAGTAGCAATACAAATCATTTATAAATTGGTGTATATTTTCATATTTATTCGATGTGAGATTCTATCCCTTAACATACTCTCGTAAGATGGTGACTCGCTTGATCAGACCAATTTTGAAATTCGTGTACTCAATTTTTTTTGAGTCTAAATCGGATTGAATCACTTGTTGGAGCTTAACAGACTCTGATACCATGTTAAAATTTGAAGTTATATCTGAAAAGATCAACCTTATTAAGAAAAGTAATACAAACCCTTTATAAATTGATCTATGTTTCCATTTTTATTCGATGTAGGATTCTATCCCTTAACAAAAATATGGGTCGGACATGTACGGATCAAATACCATTATCAATGAATATGTCAATGAAATATTCGTTCCTAGTTAATGAATCAATTGTTTGATTGGTTAAGCATGTGTATGTGTTATTTCATATACCGTCATTCAACGTTACATATCATATTCAACATGTCCTATTGGCATTTATCAAGCAAAATCCAATTTATCGATTTTGTCACACTGTAAAGAGATGCAATTGTGATAAAAGATAATTTAATAAATTCTTGTATAGTCTCATTACCCACTTTTTACCAATAATGATCTCAATTAGTTGGCCCAATGTTCAAATATATCAATCATTAGCAAGTGGTGCAATGCAAATGGGGCAAAACTTGTCAATTCCCCCAACTTTTCACCAACAAAAATTCGAGGAAAATAAAATAAATATAAGTG
>CAIGRO010191663.1:0-13455 GCA_903798355.1 Fraxinus baroniana
AAAAAAAAAAAATTTATATTCAGTGATAAATCAATATCGCGTTGGGTTATGTACAAATTAATTATCTCTTTAGTCCTAATAGTAACTTACTCGGAATTCGATCGTAATTTTTTAGAATCAAGAGTTAAAAATTGAATTAGGTCCGACTCAAGATAGGCGACCCGAATTGACCCGACCCATCAAGAGATGCATGGCAAGTGGCAAATCACAAATGTACATTGTATTAAAAAACTTCGTATTTTCCAAGTGAAAGAATTATCACACCTGGAAATTTTGAAAGTTGAAAATTAAAACAACTAATTAAAAATGGATTTTTCTTATTACTCATTCAACAAATCGAGTTCACTCAGTTAACTCGGCATTTCTTCATTTCCACACCAGCAATCTTCCTCTGTTTCCATTCATCTTCTCGAGCTCCATTTTTCTTTGACTAATCAACTCCCAAAATGCATCGTGTCGTTTCCTGTTAGCAAATACCTCTGTCAATCTCTTCTTGCAATTCTCCAATCTCTTCAAACAAGCAATCAACTCGGACGAGTCTGTTGAACTCAACCTGGAAATTTGATCAGCAAAGTCTGTGTCATTACTGATTCTTGGAATGATCTGGTACTGAGTCGCGCGATAGTCTTCTCCCACCAAAATCATCAATTCATGCAGTAAATCATTTCTTTGAAGGTGTAAAGAATCTGGGACTTCACAAATCCCTTCAATAAACCCCACTAAAGTATTCATTTCCTTCAACAAATCTCTTTTACTGTCAAAAAATACAGATGGGGAAGAAGAAAAGTAACCCAAAACCCTACTTACCATTAGGTAAAGTTCCAAGAAACCTGCATACCATCGAACCCACAAGCTAATCTCTCGTTTTTCGACGTTGGACTTGTAATTGAATTCGGAAAGATTAAGAAAATTATAGCCACCAGTGGAGGGAAGCTGGTTTCTGAGGGTGCTGGATCCTTTAGAAATGATGTTGTGCAGAATAAAAAGACATTTGAGGGCAACGTAAGGGCTGTGGGTTCTGTGGAGGCGACTCATTATAGATTCAGTGCAGGCATCTGCCATGATGCTTGAGCGGTGTCCAAGGGAAAGGACGGAGATGAGGCGGTGCTCCGAAGGCGGAGAGGTGGTGCTGTGTGTGGTGGCGCGGAGGACGGTGACGTTAACATAGGACAAAGGGCGATTAGTTGAGAGATTTGCTTTGAACAGTGAAGCTTTGTCTTTGAGAATGCCTATGAGTTCTCTGAGTCGTGCCATCGGCTAAATCAACTTTAACAAAATACAGCAGAAGATATATATATATATATATATATATATATATTTACCCAATAATATTATAAAATTAATTATCTTTTCATAAATTAAAATTTGGTACACAAAATTTAAAGTCAACAATTACACAAATTATTTCAATACTATACCTTGATTCTACTCTTCGTAAAACGTAACACTAACAATTGTGATATTGTCTACCAAAATTTCTGGACATGATGTTCAAGTTTACAATCTTCTTTATTTGTAGAAATAAAGTGTGGTTAGGATCTCTTCGTGATTTGATTTACCGTTTTAACTAAATTTCATTATTTCTTTTTCTACTAGTACACTCGTGGTGTAAAAAAAATACATCCCTAGACGAGAGTTTATAATTGCACTCATCGCTTACCAGACGGAAAGCAGACTTTAATTTTGTATGCTTAAATATAATTTATCTTGAGTTGGCAAGGTTTTTATCATAATATTATCAATTAAATAATTTATATTAATTCCATCATTATTACTAAATTCATATAAAGTTGTTGAATATTCAAAATATGATCACAATTGTTCGTAATCTAATTATGTCAGAACAAGTCTTACTTCTAAAGGTAATATTGTATTTCTATTTTGCCAAAGCATTTGCTAGATTAATAATCAATGTCACCACATGGCCCATAGATAAATTGCTTCTAAAGGTAATATTGGCTTCTTCATTTTTTATTTTTTTTTTTTCGTTTTTTTCCCTTGTGAAATTGCTTAGTGAGTTTCCACATGGCCCATAGATAAATTAAATTCAAAAAACAAATCATAAAATAGTACATATTAAATTGACCACAAATTTTTTATTTTTAAAAAAATAAAGTTATAGACTAATAGTGGCATATTTTATTAATATAAAAATAAATAAAGTACAACTTAAGATGGCTAATCATTAATAAAAACTAGATTCCGTATGCTCAAGGAATGCTTGGTATCATCATGCAGTTAGATACTTGATAAATCCCTAATCCATCAAATCAAGCGAAGGGTGAGGATCAAAACTTACAGTTATGCGGTATTATCAATTTGCAAACACCTTAGTCCAAGCATCACACGTTCAAACCTTAAAGCACTCCAAAAAAATAACATTCTACCGCTAAAATGAACTTTCTACTAAAATAGACCACTATCATAAGCTTTGAGCAATGCCATTGACTCTCAGCTGATCTTTGCATAGATTTAATTTTCAATCCACATAATTCACAAAACGAGATCAGATTTTGCAAGTTCAATTTGCTACATGCACAAAAATCTAAAATGTAAAAGATGTTCCAAACCCATAGGAGTCTGTTGGTTGCAAACACTAATTGCTCCTTGTACAAATTCCACACGCGTGTTTTGCATGGGCAGATAAACTAAGCTTCTGTAGATTGATATAATTGTTCTACTTCTGGTATGATGGTTCGCGCTTCTTCGATTTCAGGGCCGTCCTTTTGGTTCAACTCTTCCAACTCAACCTGCAATTAGAGTTCTTGATTAGCAGTCACTCGCAAAAAATGAAATGCCTCAGTACGCAAGGTCCTTTCTTGTATAATCCTTACATGTACTAATGTTAAGAGATTGATGAGTTCTATATGACAATCAAATCTAGTAAATTAGGGGAAACACACAGCAGTAGTGTCATGACTAAGACATTGAAATTAAACTAATCAAATCACGTCTCTTCCTAGTAGAACTCAAACCTAGGTTTCTCTTTTTATTTCATCATCGGATAACACTCGAATCTAGATTACTTTGTTGTTCACATCTGTTAAGGCAAATGTAGCAATCAACACTTGAACCTAGTGTATCGGAACTTAAATCCTTCCTGAGAAGTTAAATATCACTGCAACTGAAAAAACAGCATTTGAACATAAACTGAGTTCTAATCCTTTAGGATAAAAGGATAATTGGAAAAAACAAGTAGAGTACGTGTCAGATAAAAGTACTTATTATATTCAAAAGATTCCTAAGTTCGATAAAGAAAATACTAATAACCTTTTTGTTTTGTCAAAATGACTAAAATGGAGAATATATCATTTGCCCCTAAAAATAACCATTTTACAGATACTTTCTGCTAGACAGTATATTTACCTATTGAAATGTATTTTACCTTCTAACTCTATAACTTTACGACCACTGATTTATTTATCATTCAAACTTTTATTATTTATTCTTTAACACAGATGTGTATGTTCATTAGATTACATGCTTTTCGCACAAGCAGTGGCTGATAAGTATTAAGTCGTTTGTAAGCAATACGTAATGAACTGTACAATGCCTTGAGAAACTAGTTTCAAGCAGACAGAAGACCAACAACACTGCACTGCAGCTGACTTTGGGGCAGGGTGCTTTGGAGTTCTGAGATAAGATGGGAATTGTGAAATTGTAATTGAAAAAAAGTGAGCATCATCATCATTTTGTTGTTCAAACTAGAAGAGCTTATAAGATCTGTAAGGTTACCCAACATTTTCGAAGAGCTTATTTTTTGAGCTTATACTAAAAATCACCAAAACGTTGAAACGGCACAAAAAATAATTTGACCGAAAATGAAGCTCAGTCATAAACCATGGTGAACTCCTCCCTCAACCAAGTGAAACCAGGCAAACAACCTTGACCGACAGTACCATTTCCCACCCACATCCAACGTACCCAGCCATCCTCTTTTGCTCCATTTATCATAAAAAATGCAGGGCTAGCTGAAACGTACACGAGTAAACATATGTTCGGACACAAGAATTTAATGATCTATAATGAACTCTTATCAGATTGCAAAATATAAATCAACTCTAACTTATGTATGCCAAACTTACCAAGAAAATGCGGGGGGAAGTTACCTGGTCAGCAGTCATCCCACAGTAATTAGTCCCACATAAAAGATCCTACTATATTTCATATTCTTGCAGCTAGTCATTCTTTTGAACATTTCATTTCGGTTGGGGGGATAGAGGAGGATTATAAGCACCAAAATGAAAATACATATTGCTCTCAAAACAACGTTATAAATTACCAGAGTCGCTTTAAGGTCAGCCAGAGCAGACTCTAAGCGCTTGTGGCAGTCAGGAATCATCATCCTTGATTCAGCTAGCACATTCTCCTGTAAGAAGTACATCAAAAGAAAAGGTGTCACCAAATGGGAAGAGAACAAGAAACCATGAGGTTTATAATTTGGTCCGATCCATGAAGTTTATATGTTCAGGGAACCACCCATTGTCAATCAAAGAACTACTTAGGTCCAGTCTTCAAAGCCACGCGGTCAACTTGAATCGAGCCTTAGGTACGAACTTTAGCCAAAAATAACTTGTAAATAGAAACACAACCACACTCAAATAATAATGTGCAGTGTATCACAAAAAGAAGAGGAAGATGCACTATTTGCGTTCACTTCTAAGGTGAAACACATTCGATTAACCATGCATTTCGTGGACTCACTAACCGCGAAAGTGATAATAAATGACAGGCATAACTCGGGCCCAGTTGACCCATAGTACTGCCACATGGATTCCAACTTCATATATAACCACCATTGTCAAATGAACTGAAAGGTGTCTTCTTATAGACACAATTTTAAGGTACACAACCATTACAATTTTCTATGTAAATCCCATAGGTGTCATCAAACAATCCACATTTTCAATAGAGTGAGTACATGTTTGTTTTGAGTTTGTGAACTTCTGAAGAAACTCTAGCAGCCTCTTCAATGAGGAAATGCAGCAGTATTGCAGAAAGAAGAGTGTCAAAAGGTTGTGAATCAATTATCCTATAAAGGTTAATATGGTTTACCGAATCAATTATCCCAATCTAAAATAGGATTAACCCAATTTCCAAAATGATTTTCCACTCCTATTTAATAAATTTCCAATAGATCGTCTTAGAAATTAGAATATAATCTATTATCGATTCAAACATAAATGCAACATATATATATATAAAAAGACCTGTTGTTTGAGGTCGTAGGGATCGGCGCCCTTGGCCTTCATGTCTGCTGTCTTGGCGGCTTCCCTCTCCACTTCCTTCTCGTAGGAGTGAAGCTCCTTCACTAGTCTCTTGCAAGTTGACGTCTTTATCTTCAAATTCCTCAGTGTGGCCATTTTCTAGAGAAAAAAATAAATAAATAAATCCTTGATCAAGTTCAAATTGCAGTTTCCTAGATCATCCTGCTAGGGTTTGGATAAAGTAATCCAAATGAATCCGCAGAAAACAGAGGGATTACCTTTTGCAGAGATGCGATGTTTGAATAGCCAGTACGAGAGTGCAGGCCGTCGAGGGTAGACGGAGTAATTTTTATAGGGTAAAATAAAATGGCTATTTCCACTTGTACATGATACATGATGTATATAATGGGCTACACCTCACTCGTATAGGGGTGGGATCCATTGTATAAAATATTTTTTTATTCGAACGGATTCCACCCCTATGTGAGGGAAATGTACACCCCCGATGTACATGATGATTTATCCCTAGCATTTCTCAAATAAAATGAATAGTCAAACTTTAACTTTTCTAACTATTCAATAATTGTACTTTAAAATGTAACTCAATATTCATCCAAGTATCATCAATGTAACTCATCCATCACTGAGATGAAATCCGTTTGACGTCTTTAACGGACTGTCCATGTGGCGGATTGAAATTTGATGTGACATTATTTAACCGTTAAAACACTCCACGTCAATAAATCATTCTTCCAAATAGCCCCTAACATGACTAAACAGCATGTTTAGCCCTTGTTTAATCTCATTCTCATTCTCATTTTTCTAGAGTACTCATTTTTAACCACACACATTCTCCAAATAAAATAATATTACACATAAACTCAAAAAAATTTCTTACATTTTAACCCCACATTCTTTACATCTGTTCAAAAATTCATTCTTCAAAAGAACGAGTAACAAACACCCACTTATTAACATTGGAGAGGATTAAATCTTGAAGGTAGTCTGAAAATCACTCCCAAACCTTCATTCTTCTCTTGGAGATGCTTCATTCATCAAGTAAATCCCAAATTGTGGAAGGGACGTTATGCCCTTGTGGAGAAGTCTCTATTGTTAGGAATCATGGACAAAAAATGGGACGATGGATGCAGATTTCATGGGTATTAAAAATTGTAAGTTCGGATTTTGGGCTCTTTTTTGTGAATGTTCTTATTCAATTTCGAATGATTCAAAAAGTGAAGAGTGTATATCCATGAAGAAGGGAAACAATCAGAATGATTTTTGTATATGTATTGTTTGTCAAAATGCCACTTAGAGCATTTGTTGTATGTTGGCACATGGTTTATGGTGCTGTATTTTGTATTAGGTATTTTTGTCATTTTTATTTGTATTATCTATGTAAATCTCCATTGCAACATTTTATCTATAATACAGAATATAAAATTGAAGATTTCTGAATAAAAATAAAATGTAACTATAAAAGTAACTAAATAACAATGCTCCAATTACCATAACAATTCTAAGAAAATGAACCAATTTTTCCATGAGCAGAAATCTGGAAACCATAGTTTAGAATCCAAGAATTTGCAAGTACAGACCATAAAAAACCATAGCAAGTAAAAACTTAAATGATTGGTCCACTGCCAATCAAAATGAAACATAAATTTTTTTGGTCATTTGGTCCATTGCCCATCAAAAAGGGTGTTGCTGCTTGCAAATCTTCCTAGTGCATTATAAAAAGAAGTTGAATCTTGTCTTCACTTGCTTATGGTTTGAGGCTCAGCAAAAGAAACAGAACCTCTCACAATTCTTCTATTTCTAGCTGTTGCTTCTCTCCTTTTTTATTCTCTTCAGCATCAAATTCTTGCAAGTATTTTATCAACTCATCAACAGAAATGCTCTCAACCTGAACATGACTAATCTCAGGTGATGCCACTCCTTTTCCACCGTCTCTTGAAATTCCAGGTGCATCACAAGCTGGTCCTGCCCTATTAAAGATTGCAGATTGGCTTGAAACAATCCCGGGAGTAGGCATGAACATGAATTTTGATATTGAAAGCTGTTCCTGATTTACACACCTCTTGTACCCTTTTGGCGTCGTTAACTTTGAATCTAATATTGGTCCTACTCATAATCCCATAGTTTCTCACTGCTTTCTTGAACTCCTTAATGTCCGCAAACTTCTTGCCAATTTCTAGCTCAGGATCCATCAATTCCTTCTCCGGACATAATTCTGGAAATCTAAAATTTCCTTCTTCTCTAGAAGCATGATCAATGTCAAGCTCCTCAGATGATGGATAATACAATTCTTGTGGCTCTAAATCACATTTGTCTTCTTCACCCAAAACATGGTTGTATCCAACCGAGACATGTTCTGAAACATAGTTATCAATTTCAAAATTGTCATCGTCTATCTCATTATCAGAATCATTGAGCTCACCATTTATATCAACATTTGTGTTGTCCTCAAAGTTGAAGTCTGCACAAGTATATATAAGGTTAGAATTTTCTTGCTTGCTGCCTAGATAAACAAAAATTAAGATTCAAAAATCTTAATATATATATATATACTAAAAACCAACAAATAGAAAATACAGTTTGTTCCTTTTTTTTTATGGTTTTGATTCTAGTCTAAGAACAAAACAAAAAAATACACAAAATCCAACATTTATTAACATCCCAAAAAAAAATTATTATATATGGTTCAATAAAAAACATTAAATTAAGATTTACAAAATGTGGGGCTTAACATATACCTTCTTGTGGTCCACGTGGTTGCAAAAATCCATTTTCTTTCATGGTGTCTTCAAAATCGAAAGTATTTGGGTCACCCATATCCAAGAAATTTATGGTAACAGTAGGGTTTCTTTGTTTTGTGAAAATTGAAGAAATTTTTTGTTACAGGAGAAAATTGAAGATTTTGATTAGAGTTAGGATTTGGGAGTGAAGATTTAATCCTCTCCAATGTTAATAAACGTGTTGTCAATTGTTTAGTAGTGTTAGGGGCTGTTTGGAAGAGTGATTTGTTGACGTGCAGTGTTTTAACGGTTAAATAATGTCACATCAGATTTCCATTCGCCACGTGGACAATTCCGTCAAAGGCTTCAAACGGATTCCATCTCAGTTATAGATCAGTTACGTTTATGATATTTGAGCAAGTGTTGAGTTATATTTTAAAGTTCGGTTAATAAGTAGTTTCACAAACTAAAGTTTAGTGACCAATCATTTATTTTACCTTCAAATTTTACTTAAAAGTAAATTTGCTAATAAGTTAATAAGTTGCGGAATAAATAACTAAATTAAGTGATTTACAAATAATAATTTATCAAACATTGGTTTTAATTTCAGGCTTAGCCCAGCACGTCAAATTTGTAAGGGTCAATAATGCTTAGGACATTATTCGTTTTATTTTCAAGAAGTGACATTCGAATTAGGATTTATTGTAATCAAAATAAATGTAATCTTCACGAACGTAAAGTTAAGGCAATTACAAGTCAAATGATCATTTTTGTTTGATCAAGAATATAAAACAAACTTTCTTTGTACGAAGTTGTTATTTTGGATACTTACAATTCTTTAAATAATGTATGGTCTTCAAATGTGAACACGAACAATATAAACAAATTTGTTCTTGATGAGGATAACCTAAATTAACGTGTGCTCAACATAAAATGAGAATTTTGAGATACGCAATGTCAAGTTTCATCGTGGTACGACATAATATTGGATGCAGGATGAGAAGTAAATAAAGATTGACTAATCCATTTACTAGACAAAATCTTCAAAGTGAAAATAATCATAGATTCACACAAGTTAAAATTTTCAGGCTCATTCATTTACACACATGATTGCTCAAAAGCCAAAACAAGAAAAGGGATCCTACACTTTATAACATCTACAACCACATTACTCGGATCCCATCAAAAGATATGAAAAACTAACAAATTTCATTGTGGAGGGAGTAGTGGTTGGGAGGAGTGGGGTGGGGAAGATGAAACCCTGGCCCCATGCAGTAAGAACGAAAAGACACAACAGACCAGAAAAGAATAGAAAGAACATAGTATTCATCCTTGCAACCATATGTCAGCACTTCAGTGAATCTGATTAAAGTACGCGGCAAACTTTATACTTTTTCTTCGGTTTCTTGAGCTTTGGAGGCTGCAGAACTACCTTAATTGCAGCATCAAAGACAGCCTTAACATTCTGCATTAGATCAAAAGAGAATCATATTATAGGTAGGCTGTAGATAATAAAACTTTATTTTCTACAGATGATTCTTTCTAGTAGTTATCCCATGCTGCAATTCTCCATTGAATGCATAGAAGTAAAAGGGGAGGATCGTGGAGGTTTAACTAAGGTGATTTTGGAGCATATCATATTTGTGATGCTGTAACTAACTACAAGTAGTTCTCGCATTCTCTAATTCAAGACCTGTTCTGAATCAAGGGTATTAAATACAATTTCTGTGTGAACAGATTAGTAGGGGACCCAGATCTTTTAGTCCAATATGTGTAAAAAGGGGCAGGCGAAAGCTTAAGTATGGCCTGGGCTTACATCTCTATCCCAAGTCAAAAAGCAAGTTTTTATCACCAAGAAACTATTTCTTTTATAACACGTTTAGGGCCAGAATTTGACCAGATTCCTCTTCTGTTTGCAAAACAAGGGTAATGGGTCATAACACACTCTTCACACAACAAATTCACATTGAAGTTCGCTTATTCGTTGGGCTAATTGTAGGAATGTACAACTATCAAGTTCTACAGCCCTCTGTTACTTCGCTAGTTTAAGAAAGGTCCATATGAGATTCTAGAAAAACCAGAAAAAAAAATGGTCAAACCTGCTGTGTTTTAGCACTGCACTCAACATATGCCACTGCTCCTATTTGCTTCTTCAGTTCTTCACCCTAAAAGAATAATAGGAAATTCAAAATCAAAATCTCAAATGAAGCTGCAGTACTGAAGCAAGGAGTTTGAATGTAAGGAACACAACATGGTATCGGGGCATATAGAGTTCCTAAGTTCAAGTGTCACCACCAATCATATTTATAAAAATTGTGCACTTAGCCCCTGTTTGTTTCCCATTATAATGCAAATTCTTACCATTGCAACAGGTATCAGCTGCCTTTTTTGACAATTTTGTCTCACAGTGGGACCCACTTCTTTGAAAAAAAGGTCAAAAAATGCATTTTCGACCTTAAATAATGGGAAACAAATAGGGACTTACAAGAACTTTAGTGAGAAATTTAATGAGAAAGCACCTGAGGGGGCGTGTTAAAGACAAAAATTAAATGAATATATTTATCCCCCCTCTAACAGCTTTTAGGTAAGGATGTTTCAACGGGATATGTTTATAACATAAGTGGGACTTACCATTACATATCTTCAATATGCGATTATTTTTCAATGTAAATAGAACCCATCTTAGACATTCCATTTTTTGGCTAGGGGAGGAAAAGCCTCAGAAGAACCAACATCAAAGTGAGTGCTTTACACAATTCTAGCAGTGCGTCAGAGGTGTCTTTTAAGATTTCCTTTCCTTCCGTCTTTCCAGCTAAATTTATTTCCTATAACTGGATGGTGATAGAGGATTCAAGAAGTACTGTTAAAGTTGTTATGCTAACATATAGAATTGAAAGTTTCTGACACGTTATCCTTTATTTGACATGCAAAAGTGGATGGACAAACATTCAAAAGAATATCAAATTTCTTATGAGTACAAAGACAGAATTATTATTCTAAACGTGATACAGAACAGCCTAGAGCAGAATTTTCCTTAAATAAAAAATGAATATGTCCAAAGTATAGACCTGTTCTGTGGAAATAGTACAGGCTCCTGGATAATCCTTCTTGAACTGCCTGTCTTCTCGTAAATCTGCGAGGCAGAGTGCCCTCTCTAGTTAGACATTTGGGGAGGAAAAATAAGAAAAAATAGAGAAACTCATTGTCTATTCTGCTTGAATTTATTTGTTAACCTCTGTTACTACTAGTACAATTTGAACTCTAGTTTATTGAACCAACCTTTCAAAAGGAACCAGAACAACGGTCCAGGTAACTAACTTGTAGGCATGAGAATGCGTATGTTTTAAGTAGTAACCAAAGAGATCCCTATCACAAGTTACTGGGTTTATTCAAATGTACTTATTTGCATCTATCAACTTCTCATTATAAGCCTAGGCCCTAGAACGTCATTTTCTTTCATAAAATAACTACCTTGATGAGTATGCATATGTTTAAGTAACTCAAGAGATCAAATTACGAGCTAATGAGTTAATTTAAATGTAATTGTTTAAATTACTGCATGAATATTGGCCCTGATATGAGATGCAGTGAAAGAGAAAACTAGAAAAGTATTTGCTTTTTAGATTTAAATTCAGAAACTTTAAGCAGTCAAAATACAAAAAAGAAAGGAGGAAAAGCTTCAAAGGAAAGCAAAGTAACATGTTGAGCAACAATCATTTTTAGAATTAATAAAATCTTGTAGAATAAAGAATACTCACCTAGTTTTGTCCCCACAAGGACAATGGGCACTGATGGGGCATAATGCCTTAGTTCTGGGACCCACTTCTCCACCAAACGAGGATAAGACGACAAAAGAAGAAGCCATTACTATAAGATCAAAAAAAGTAAATAACTGACAATTGACAATGTTTTCAAAGTTGAGAGAGAGATTTATACTTTTTTCGAGATGTTCTCAAAGCTAGGCCTACTTATGAGAGAAAAGGCAAGTAGGAAAACATCAGCTCCTCTATAACTAAGAGGCCTCAGTCGGTTATAGTCTTCTTGACCTGCCATAAATAGATTAAATTTGTTAATAGTATCATATCGTTAACAAAGCGATGGGGCGAGTTTCATCAGAGCCTGAGTTGTTCAATCTGGGATCTATCCATAATTTTGTATAAGTTTCATTCCAATGTTAGGATTCAAGATTTACTTACCAAAGTAAAACGAAAGATGCCATTAACACCTAAAGAATATAGATCATCTTTGTTTATAACATGGTTTCAATCTCCTTCGTGAAGGATAGAAATCTTGAAATATCTACTGCTAACGATAAAAAAATGGATAATTATTGTTTTTGCTTGGCGAAAGTGATAATTTGATGTTCACATTCTAAAATGAAATTCAGATATCTGACATTCAAGATAGGACAAGAATACTATAGATAACTTTGTCGCTGGATTATGAATCACAAATCCTAAGAGTTTCTTTTCTAATTAAACTGCCAGATCATAATGACAGAGACCAGACCTCAAATTTTTTGTTAAAATCATACGAGGAGATTACACATTCAACAATAAACTAAGCCTTATTCCGAATATATTTTGGTGTTGGCACTGCAAAATTACAAATTGAGAGAACAGAACTAGCACATTTTAACATTAGAAAATTGATGCATACGATTGATTATTTCTTTTCTCTATACCGATTTCATGATGGAAAATTAGCTTGAATATTGAAAAACCAGGAGGGTATAACTTTGCAGATTGAAGCGCCATAAATACATACAGATTGAAGACAATATATGCATACATATTTAGATAAGCATACCAGCAGTATCCCACAAGCCCAAGTTTACAGTCCTCCCATCAACAATCACATTCGCACTAAAGTTATCAAAAACAGTTGGAACATAATCCTGTGAAGAAAACAAACATGGAACAGAAGAAAAATAGAAATTAGAAAAAAAAAAATATATGTATAGAAAAAAGTGGAAGGAGGTAATTATATATTTACATACCGTTGGAAAGGTGTTGCTAGTGTAAGAAATGAGAAGGCACGTCTTCCCAACAGCACCATCACCAACTGTTACACATTTGATGAATTTTGTTGCTGTAGAATTTGTGCTATTACTTGTAGTTGTAGTAGTAGACATTTTTCATCATAATCCTATAAACCCACAATCAAATTCAAACCATAACAAGGTAAACTGTAAACTCTGGGGGCAATTAATGCACAGTAGTAGACACCCTACAATGAACAAGATTTTAGCAATCTAAAGGTTGAGTTTAGTACCTTTTTCAATGAGAAGCTGCAGAAAGGGAGGATTGTGAAGGAACTTGTGAGAATTTTGTTATAATCTCTCTCTTGTTAAAAGAAGGTCAGTTGAGGAGGAGAGTGGGAGACAACATGGGGATCAAGAAAAAGTAGCAAGATTTCTTTGATGACGGCAGGAAAGTTGTGAAATTACTTTATTTTGAGCTGTTATAGAGGGAAAAGGCGGGGTGGGGGTGGGGTGGGGGTGGGGGATA
>CAIGRO010191682.1:0-14093 GCA_903798355.1 Fraxinus baroniana
TCATTAATTCCATCAAAGTGGGTCTACAAACACAATTCATATCTAATTAAGCCATAATTAAGCACTTATATCAACAATTAATCATGTTTTGTTGCATAATTAAGTGCGCAAAACGCACTTATCACATACAAACTCTTAGATGGACTTTATAAACAAGAAAATAAACTGTCATTGCATCTACTTTCACTTAAAATGAAATTTGACATTCACTTATATTTAATTGAGTTACTTATTCCATCTTTTTTGAGCTACAGTAGAAAAAAGTTTTAGAAATAGGCAGGTAAAGAGTTGTGGGCTGAACTGCAAAGCACAACAAAAGTGGAATGGTTTATGAATCATGATACAACTAAATCCCCACTCAATGTTTAGCTGCTCTCGTGTGTTTATTGATAAGGAACATAATAGTTTCATCTTTTGATGTGATACTCTCAGTTGGAAGGATCTTTTGGTGTATCCTATGTTCTTTTTCTTTTTTTCCTTGCTGGAAGATATCTTAACCTTTTACTTGATTGTAATGATAATTATTTCTTGTTTCCAATCCTATCTCAAAGTGTTAAAATGCATGTAAGCCGCTCCTTCATTTTCTTGTTTTTCAAATGAATTTCCACGAAGAACTGGCATGTGCTGGTTAAAGGTAAATGTTACAGGAATATTTACGTGTAAGAAATCTTAACAATTCTTTTTGATAACTGTGAATGTTTGGACCAGTTTGCACGCACCTCGACTAATTCCACGGACCCTGAAGTTTACAGCCGGTACTCACCTCAGTGGCCCGAGTGAACTCGAACTAGTGACAATTGGGGAGCAAACCCAAGGCCTAGCCAATTGAACAACCCCTCAGGGTTAAGAAATCTTAACAATTCAGAAAACTAAATTGTAGACTTGTGCTTATGTCATGCTCATACTTGTTACAATAAAGTTTCTGTCCAGTTTCTTGTGATTGGAGATTAGATGCAATTCAGCTACAGATGATAATGATTTTGCATTGAACTTTTTCTTTCATGTTTAACTCGAGAAAAACACTGAATCCTATGCAATTTCGTGTCAAGAGATACTTTGGTTCTCTGTTATTCTAACAATATTTTCTATCTGGGAGCATTGCAGTGTACATTGAGAAATCCGGTATCAGGCACAAATCTATTATAAAGTCATGTGGAAGGTCATTTTCTGCTTCCATTCCTTCCGAAACACCCAAAGTCCAAAAATCTCGGAAAAAGGTCTCAAAGGATGAACGTAAAGCCATGGTGGAAACTTTTGTTAACAAGTATCTTTCTTTCACCCTTGCTTTGTTTTGAGTTGCTAGGTTATGTTGACATTGTTATCTGCAACCGATGCCTTGTATGAATACATCAGAAATGTATGCTTTCATTGTTTCTGTAAAGTTCTCTCGTCTTTATTTGGATATCGTAGGATCAGTTTGAAGAGAAGCTGATGCTTGATGCCAAATGGAATCTCAGTATTTTATTTTGTTCTCAACTGACAGGACATTGTGTAACCACATTTCATACTTCCATAAAATGGTATTTCAAATCAATATAGTTGCTGAACTGTAATAAAATATGCCTTGAAGTTATTAGAATTCTGTATGTCATTTTAGTCAAAGATGTCAATTAGATTGTCCGACATTTGGCACAGTTAGTAATGAAATTTACATTGTAAGACGGAATTTAGGATTAAATGCTATCTAGTTTTGTATGGGATTGAAGGAGTGCTCTTTTTTGTTATTTTTCTCACTAGTGACGCAATAATTGTCTGAGAAACTTGCATAGGGAAATAGATCTCCTTCACTCCCCTCGGAGAGGTGTTGGGGTAGTGGTCAATCAAGCGCTATTCATACATTGCTTACATCGAGACATATGCCCCATGAAGGAAGGGGGTGACTATACTCCTTGTGTATTGCACTAAGTTTGCAAGTGTGTTTTATGATCATGACTAATGGTTATTTTAACTTCTTACCTAAGCTAGATTTGAATAAAAATACTAGATAAAATATTCAAATTCTAGCGGTGCGTGACATCTTAGAACTAATTTGGTATGGTTATTGAGTTCTAATTTTATTGGTGATATTTCTCTATGAGGGTTCAGGGTTGTAATATAAGTTAATTGTGTTCTACTGGTTGGCAGGTATAAAGCCATGAATGCAGGGAAGTTCCCAACTGCCTCCAAGGCTAGGAAAGAGACTGGTGGCTCTTACTATGTTATTAGGCAGATCCTTCAGGAGATGGAATACAACTCTAAAATGTCATCCATGTGCACAAATGATTTAAGTTCAGTGGAAAACTATAGTATAAAGAAGAATGCGATGTCAACTGAAGAGTCGTCGGGCAGTTCTGTTACTTCTCAAGATGCTCAAAAGACGAATGAAATTCTAGTAGGAGAAGAATTCATCAAGGGCAGCGAATCTTCAACTGACGCAGCAGAAGTTTCAGGCAATTTCTCTACATTCGATGCAGATATTAGAGAAGATGGTCAAATCTGTAACGAGATTTTGATGGAGAATCAAAATTTTAACTACGTTGCTACTAAACCTCATCGAGGAGTAGGAGAAGCTGAAGAAAGTTTGCATTCACATCCTGAGAAACCTGAGGATAACGTGAAAGAGGATACAGGGTCTGAAGATAAGCTGAAATTTGATGGTCTGAAGCCCAAATCTAAGCAACAAAAGTCATCAAGGTAATTCTCATTATTCCTGGTTTATACTTTGACATGTTATGTTGTTCGTGCGTTCTAAAATTTGGATTGATGCTATCCTGTTCCCTGTCAGCAATAGCTCAGATCTCTTTGAGCGGGCAATATTCATTGTATTTGAACTATACCTTAGGTATGATTACTGATGGAATTTTCCATCTGGCATTCTTTTTCCTCGTGGCAGGCTGAAATCTGTGTGTGTTTTTATGCATATGCATTTAGTTATATATCACACAGGGAATGTCCAGTTCCTTAGTAAGTTATATTACGAAAATTGATACTTATACATGGAAAGTCGTACGTTCTTGTTAAGAAGTTATGATTATTTTTTGACATAGGGAGTTGTACAAAGAGCCAAGTGAAGATGCTGAATCTCAAGGGAAATCATCAGTTTGGGAAAATTTGAAGTCTCTTGCAAATGGATTTCTGGGTATATGGAAGAAACATTTATAATTTTTTCTAGAGGATCATTGGAGATTTGAAGTTGTGTTCTATCACTGAAAATGTATTAAAACTGTCAACTGGCTTTTCATTCTTGCCCCCAGTAACTATGGCATTCCCATGTACGTCGTGAGGGTACCAACCTTGAAGAAAGAAGAAGAAACTGGGCAAGTTCGCTATCTAAATTGACAACTTCAGGATGATTGGGCGTAAAGTGACTGTAGGCGTTAACCTTAAATTCTTTGTAAATGACGAATGATCGGCGGCTGTTGAATGATTTTGAGAAGATATGTGACTTTGGTTTTTGTAGAGAATGGTAGATGTATTTGTTAGCACTAGAGGTAGTCAAGAAATTACCCGCAACCACTCATTTCCTGATTGAATTACATTGCTTTGTTATCTCTTGTATCGCCTCCTTTCTTCCATCACCATTATCCCTCTTCCTATTGATGGGCACAAAACCAAATCGTACCAATGTGTATAATTAAAATAGAACTATTGGTTCTACTCTACTAATGGAACCGAACTGACCCGTTCCAGTTTGGTCCCTTCAGAAATTAAATTCAACCAAGTGCACGTTTGTCAATGTTCAAATTACAATTTAAACGAGTCAAAACAAACTGGATCTACACAGTTTATGGTTTTACAACTTATTACTAACTTTTTATCCACAGATTGTGTATAACCTGCTGTTTAAATTATAATTTAAAAATTAGTTAGACATAACATAAATCTCAATTTCTAGAAACTAGAGATTAGGTCAAGAAAGAATTACAACTCGTGAATAGAGCCTTAGCTTGCTCAAAAAATACTTTTGAGAGTTTGAACATGCAATGAAGAATTCAAGTTTTCAACCACTTTGATGCAATTGAGCAACCAATCGAAGAAACAAAGTAGTATAAAATATTGACTGTTGATTACCTGTATATGAAATCTTGTGTTCAAAGATTAGTTTACAATGCTTTGTTCGGAATAAAGTAACAAATAAATCTCTTACCAGCAACAATCAGGAAATATAAAAATCCTTGTAACCTCTTCAAACCAACATTCACACAATTTTTCAACTACCTTCCAACGTTGTTTCCGCAGCAGCAGCCACAGGAGTACTGCTGACAGAATCCGTGTCAACAACAGAACCACTGGCACAAGAATGTTGGAGTCGTAACAGGTAAGTAGTCGGATTCAGGGAATTTAATCCACCAGGAACATGTTCATCCACTTTATTAGGCCGATTCAACGCATTGCAGTGAGGACAATAGTACGTTATGTATTGAAAGTCCTCCCTGCTAGCAAGTCCTGCAAAAAATGAAAAGAAAAACACGAGTAACCTATGCGATCTTACATTCGCACAATTAAAATGCTGCTACGGCAAATAACTTGATATTATTTTACCATTATGCATATGGCAGTTTCCACATATAAGTGCATAAGATTGTGTGGGGTCCTCTCCCACAAGCAATGCTGCAATTCTTGCAAACCACCCCCCATCATGTGAACTTCCACTTGTTTGAGGGCGATGTTCAACAACCAACTGATGTTGCTGAGAAATGTCATCAAAGCTCTCAAACTCAGTTTGATTAAGCACACCTTCTTCAGGACGGTACACAGATGCAGTCTCTGGGCCTTCAAATTTAGAGTGAGATGCCCTCCTATTTCGAAGTCCTGAAGTCCTTGAAACTTCCACTTTATTGCTCTTTCCAGAAGGGGCCTCCATCTTATTCTCTTCTCCCACATATACTTTCAGACCTGAATCAGCACCCAACTTGGATGCAAGTACACTTGATTCTTACAACCTCAGCATTGTCCATGGTAGTCGGATTCGGGGAATTTAATCCATCAGGAACATGTTCATCCACTTTATTAGGCTGATTCAACGCATTGCAGTGAGGACAATAGTACGTTATGTATTGAAAGTCCTCCCTACTAGCAAGTCCTGCAAAAAATGAAAAGAAAAACACGAGTAACCTATGCGATCTTACATTAGCACAATTAAAATGCTGCTATGGCAAATAACTTTATATTATTTTACCATTATGCATATGGCAGTTTCCACATATAAGTGCATAAGATTGTGTGGGGTCCTCTCCCACAAGCAATGCTGCAATTCTTGCAAACCACCCCCCATCATGTGGACTTCTGCCTGTTTGAGGGCGATGTTCAACAACCAACTGATGTTGCTGAGAAATGTCATCAAGGCTCTCAAACTCAGTTTGATTAAGCACACCTTCTTCAGGACGGTACCCAGATGCAGTCTCTGGGCCTTCAAATTTAGAGTGAGATGCCCTCCTATTTCGAAGTCCTGTAGTCCTTGCAACTTCCACTTTATTGCTCTTTCCAGAAGGGGCCTCCATCTTATTCTCTTCTCCCACATATACTTTCAGACCTGAATCAGCACCCAACTTGGATGCAAGTACACTTGCAGCTGCTGCCTTGGCTGCTGGGTCAGGGTCATACCTCTGCACTGAAGACTCAATATAAGGATCTAATCTAGTATATTCCATATCAGCTATACGAGGGACGGCATGTTTGTCATATGTAAATCAGGGAGACACAACTTAGAGCATGTGTGCCAAGCTTTAAAACGTTCACTTCTTGTAAGTAAATAAGTTATAAATAAATTATTTTTTATTGGTCAAAGTTTAAAAATGAGTAGAGTTAGGAGAGAGTTCATTTTAAAAAAAATAACCTTTATTTTAATTAAAAGTAACGGATGAGTTTTCCAAATACTCCCCCATAAAGATAGTTCTATTTCCACATACTAAGAAAATTTTATTAATAAAGTTGAAAGAGCAAATTATACTATCATTTTTCCTAATATACCCCTACATTAATGTAATCAATATTCAAGTTAATTAAATCATGCATGCATTATTCAATGTAATTAAACTATTCTTGGTACTAGTCATTGTTTAATGCAAAAATCAAGGTAATTAACATTCCAAAGTCATCCAATACAAATACAAATGAATAACTACACTCTCAAATAAGAAATATGAATATAATTTGGAAAAAACGAAAAAGGAAAATACGACTATCTTCTTAGGACGGAGGGAATATGCTTTAGCGAGATAAATCAACTCTTTCTACCCTGCATATTTAGCAACCACTTCTGCTGCTAGCTTGGTGAGAACTCCATGCATGAAGGATAAATGAATAATAAAAGCAGAAACACAGCTAGTTTGCAGTTATCACCTGTATAAGCTGTTGGGTAATGTAGTAATTTGTCTTCTCTTTAAGTTCATCTATTTTTGCTTGCCTCTCAGCTCTCAGCTTTTCCAAAGTCTTCTGGTCCTTCCGATCACCTAAGAAACCGTGTGTGAAAATAGGAAACAATCAATAGAGCTGTCTCCCATCAGGATTAATGTTCAGAAGGCTAAAAAATATGAAATTCTAATTGATCATTCAAATACTGGAAGAGAAGCAATTCAATATAGTGATAAAATATAATACACTTAGTCTAATGAATGCATCGGATTTGGGTTCGCCTGGTATTATATACCAAGAGAGGAGAGGGGAGGGCAGGGCAAGGCCGGTCCATTTCGGCACATGCTTCCATTTAAAAATCAAGTAGAACGAGGAAGGAAAAAGGAAAAAAGGAACAAAAAAGAGCGCGTGAGATGTCCTGTTCTCAATTCCCCTCTAGTCCAACAAGGCAACAGGCATTTTTTCTGCCACCGTGATACTTTTGATCATTTGGACACCAGTCATCACTCAATTCCAATTTGAGGATCCAATTGATTTAAGGGAACTCTTATTATATTCTTAAAGATGTATGTTTACTGTTTAAAGACTCAACCTTAAAGAAACTAGCAGAAAACTCTGATGAATTAAAAAAGAATAAAACACTATCAACTAGGGCTCATTCATTAAAAACTCACCAGTTACAAGTTTGATCAAAATTATACATGCATTGATTTAATATGAAAATTTATTCTACAATTATGAGTAATTTTCAAAACTTGGGCAATCATTTGTCACAAACTCCCAGATTCAATAAACTTAGGTAAGATTTAAGAATCCATGAAATACCACCAAATCTTAAATCCATACTAATGTACAGGACTAACCAGCTGAGATCAGTATTTTCAGATTGGCAAAGAAAAGAAGCGTGAAAAGTCCTCGCTCTATCTGTTTCTTAGACTTTCACTAGCTTATTGTGGCTGTCTCTAAGCCCTCCTGCCTCCATTACCCAAGTAACAGCCTGCAAGCCAGCCTGGCACCTCCCCCTTGACATCTCCACTCAAGTCTAGATAATTTCTCTCACACACATGCAGACATAATTCTAAGTTTCTAATTTTTATCCTCCCTAAACTTAAAATCATTGTGATTTAAGATTTCTACTTTTCTTTATAAATATCATTTGTTCCCTTGAGTTTACAATAAGGGTGTGTTTGATTGCATTTATTTTCCATGGAAAATGTCAGTTTTTCATCCAAATTCCTACTTTGAAGTGTTTGATTGCTATTTTTTTTCATGGACAATATTTCCAACTTTTAAAAATATGCCTAATTTTCCTTTTTTTTATGGAAAGCATTTTCTTTGGGAGGAGTAGGTTTTTGTTTTCCTCAAAACAAGGAAAATATTTTCTTTTCAATAATATATTTTCTATGTCAATCAAACACTCTAATAGACAATGGCCTGGAGGAAATCTGCCATCGTTGGACATTGACAAATAAATTAAATTCTGTGGATGGTTTATGGGCTTCACCCTGAATATTATTTATGCGATCAACTTGGCAAATGCTGCTTCTGGTTATTTTCTTGATGATGTCCTCTATTTTCTGTTCACTTGTTATTTACAATTATTTTCTAAAGGAAAAACAAAATTTTATTATGAAATCATGATAAGTTCAGCCAGTTGAACCATTCCTTCAGATTGACCTGGGAAATGCTAGGCTCACTGATTCAGCGACAGGCTGAGCTAAAAACTTTCTAGAGAACGAAGGAAATCAATATTGCAGGTAACAAAATGATCAATCAAACATCTTCAGTTTACCAATATGTAACAAACTGATATAACCAATCAGTATTTCAGCGCATAATACTATCTCACCGATTTCCTGGCTACTGCTTTTCCAGCCTACATAACATCATCATTATCCACCACAACTAATTTCTATGATTTTGATAGGGTCGATACAGGCACCTTCGCAGGGTAGATCTAAAGCCAAATCAAGAATATCAGAGACTTGGTAGAGGAAAACAGAACATGCGACGGGGATAATCATAAAATGACAAGATGTAGAAATAAGTGCAGGTAAATGAAACAATAGGTACAAAATATATGGGCAGGTAAAATCATTAAGAAATAATTTAATCCCACTTATCTTGCCTAAGATAAAAAGGACATGTGGCAAGTTTCCTTAAGAGTGCACTCAGGGAAAAGTATGCATGTAAGATATTTCAGACTATTTCTTGGTTGATTAAAATGTGAAGTTACAAAATTTCTAAGAACCTTCTGCAGCTCAAACAATTGCCTATAGGTCACAAAACTTTATCATTGAGCCAACACCCACAATCATATATGAAAAGGTATTGAATGGAATATTTCATACTCAGTAAATAAATTTACTCATGATGATCCAATATCCCCAGAAATATCCACCATCTCAACCTATGGACTCAGTTCCATCAGATCCTAGTTAAACTAAACAGCTTCCAATTTTTCCGGATTTCTGCTAAAACATGAATGCCATTGTATTTAACTCTTCAAAAGTCCCATATGAAGGGTGTTAATTCGCCAGTGGACATAATTCACATAATACTCCCTTATGTTCATATTGCAAAAAGTAAATAGCCTTTTCATCAAGAACTGAAATTGCCTAACCAAACAATCTTAGCATTTGAACTTGTTGCTATCAAACGGCAGTAAAAAGAGCACTAGTACTTGCATTAATTTAAAGGAAACACAAAACTAGATAAATATATTAAAAAAGCAAAATAAATAAATAGTTACGGTATTAGTTATAAAAAATTAACACACTACTGAGGTTCATTATATGTGTAGAAATAGACTGGAAACAAGACTAGAATACTTACACATTCTTGTGAAGCGTCCTACTGCTGAATAAGAAATGAAAGATAATGCAGGCAGAAGAAACATAGGCAAGACTCGCAAAGCTCTCATTTTCCAGTTCAAGTCTAATGATCTTGTAGTCATGATAGCATAACCCACTGCAATTACCTGAAAGAAATTTATGATAACATCATACTAAGCCACAGCACTCATAGAAACAAATTACATTAAGAGAGCACGGAAACAAACAAAACTGCTTTGCTCCCAACACAAAATAAGGCCACAAAAAGTACTCCCACCTTCATGAAGTAGAATAACTAAGATAAATGACCTCAAAGTCTTTCCAAATGAGAATCTTTAAAGCAGAAGGAAAGTCCATTTCATGGAAAGGGGAAGCATGCAACTAGAAAAAAGAAATCAAGACAATTAAAGCATATAGTGTGACTTCCAGACATTTTTGAGTTTTATCAAGTGATCTTTTCCACACCAAGAGAAGTCAAAGCAGCTTTAAGTTATCAAAGTTCTAGGCTTGTTCCAGTCGACAGTTGATTTATAACAACAGATTTCTATTGAATATAACAACATTACAAAGACTTTCTAAAGTAATTTTTCAAATGTGTCACAATCCCATCGAGAGAGTTAAGAGATAGAAAGATAATATACACTCACTATTGCAGAAAAGCTGAATCATTCGTTTCACAAAGTTCATATTCATCCAGAAAATAATTCAACTAAATTTATTTCGACAAGTCCATATGCTTGCTATTCAGAATGCACTGAATTATTGTTTCTCTAATTTACCTACAAACAGAAACAATTTCTCAAGCACCTCCCATTAGAAAATAATAATAAAGAAAAGAGGAGTATATATATCTATAATTATACTCTTTCATCCTTTAATGTCTTCTAGTTTTTGTTTATTCTTTCCATCCAAAATACATCAATTCTCCATTTCTAAAAGAACCACCATGTCTGTGACATCAAAGTTTTTGGCAATTCTTTCCTGAATATAAGAGGGCAGTATTTAGTGCGTATTTCTAGGAATGACCATGTAATAAAAAAAATCACATATAGGAAAAGCATTTACCAGCTTATGAATGTAGCAATTCGAATAATATTAGAAATTCGAAAAAATTGAAAGCCTTAATGGGATTTTAAAATATTGATAGAAAGAGATCAAGCACACAATGTATCATTCTAAGCAGAATCATAAGCCTTTACGAATGAAGAGGAGGAGATAAGTGCATTCGGGTAGATGCCTTCCATGACTAAAGGAGCTGATGAGGCTAATGGAAAAAAGAAAAAAATAAAAATAAAGGGGAAGAATCCAAAATGGCAACTATGTGTGAGCCTTATGTAGTGAGAATTGTACATTATTGAGGGGGGGCTCACATCTATACAAGTAGCGTGGTGATCGGCCCTACTCATTATTTGTACCATGATCCATGGATCCACTGGAGCTATCCACTTCAATTAATCGGTCAAGATTTTGCCAGTAAAATTTCATGTAGTAATAGGAGAGGAAGAGGATAGAAAGAAAAATCATTAGAAATATTTTCTTTCAGTGTGTAAAAAAAACTATTATAGTAAAGTCATGGATAACAGTCCACATTGCTATGCAAAAGTGGTGATCATAAGACTACGAAGTCTACGATATTATTCGCAAATCACGTCTCCATCTCATCTGTAATTTGAATGGTACAGAGGAGGTTAATGTACCTCCAATAGCACGGAAAGTATAATGAGATTCCGAGCCATCCATCGCCAACGCTGAGAACGCCTTCTAATTCTGGCAAGAACATCAACCTCTTCCTTTGTTAAGTATTGCAGTCTCTTCTCAAAATCATCTCCACGTAATCTAAAAAGTGCATTCCACATTTTCGATAGTATTCCCTTCTTCTTAGTTGTCTTAACCTCAGTATCTGTAGATGTAGGGGACTCCCCAACATCCTTTTTAGATTCTTCAGCCATTACCTGAAAATTTTGTACCAAGTTAGCTCAAGTAACAGCTAATTTATTCATGTGATTACCTTGGATTAGGTTGAAATCTCTATGTATGAAATATTCACGTGACATTTAAAGTAAATACTGGGTGTTTGGCTAAGTTCTCAAGGTTTACCATCCAGGGAAAGATCACCCAGTCAAATGCCTAATCAAGGGTTAAGTTGAGTAGAATGATTGGCCCCAATGTAATATTTCTCTAATCACTAGAATGAATTTCTGTACTGAGAAGCTAATAACAAATCACCAAAATTTAGTAGCTTAGACTAGGTTTCTTTGTTCTCCACACCTCCATAATAAATATACGTTGTTTAGAATAATTTCAGCTTTAGGGGGTCTTGGGGGGCATCTTTCAATTGAGAAACTAAATTATACTATGAAGATTACACATACTAAACAGTTATGCTGGTGCCGTTTGTACTATATATTTATGGTAGAAAAGTGCAGTTAATATTCTAAGCACAAACAAAGTAATCAAGGTTTAAAACTAACTAATTAATTGAAACAAAAAATGCTTACCCAACTAAGCTAAAAAGATTGATTTCTTGATATTTAACCAGTTTTTGAAAGCTAAAATTACATAGGTTATAAAGCAACTAATCAATTTCATACTCTTGATAATATTGAGTAAATATGCTAATAACATTGACCGTGAACAAGAGAACTGATTTTAAGAAAAAATAATCACACAAAAATCAATGCTTTTTACAGGAAAGAACTAAAGCTGGATTCATAAAAACTGTTAGAGGAGGGGATACAGACATCAAAAACACCAAAGTTGACTTCAATTTCAATAATCAATTAAGATCGACAGCTTTAACCCACGGAATTTACCTTAAAATCATTCAAATTATGTATAATTGTAAAACACACAAAATAATAATAACAATGGTATAATTAATTCCTAAACCAAAACAAAAATAAGAATAAAAACTCAATCCAGCAGAACTCACGGCATATAATTAATACTCACACTCATAACATAACAAAGGAATCGCAGAATTTATATTTCTACAACAAAATTAAATGTGTAAATTTCACGAGAGAGAAAAAATTGAGATGGGCGACGTACATACCAGATGAATTAAAATAGAAATTGGATCAAATCCAACAGAGTAAAGTTAAAGGATGTGAAGGCGCAGAGAAACCGCTGGAACGGTGGCACCTCTCAATGGCTTCTTCCTGGTATATATTTTTATGGGTTAATTTCATAAATGGTCACCGAAGTTACATCAAAATAACAAAATGGTCACTGAAGTTCGAAATTTGCATAAACGGTCACTCAACTTTCAGGCACTTTCAAAAATGGTCACTGAGATAAGTTTTTGAACTTTTTTGTTCTAATTGAAACCCAAATTAACAAAACACGGCCTTCAAAATTGGAGGACCTGAACTACAATTCCCTTTTTATAAAACACGGGGGCGATTTTTTACCCCCATCTAGCCGCCAATTATGGCTCAAAATTCCGGCAACCTACGCCCTCCAAAATCGCTGGACATTACTACTGTTAGAATGAGCATNTGTTCTAATTGAAACCTAAATTAAGCCTTTCAAAATTGGAGGACCTGAACTGCAATTCCCTTTTTATAAAACACTAGGGTGATTTTTTACCCCCATCTAGCCGCCAATTATGGCTCAAAATTCCGGCAACCTACGCCCTCCAAAATCGCTGGACATTACTACTGTTAGAATGAGCATAACCTCCTCTTCAATTTCCACCCAAGAACTTCCCCCAACTCCAAGTAATCTGGCCATAAATGCAACTCAAAGTTCGTTGTCTAATTTTTTTTTTTGCAAACTGTCGGAATCTCAACTTCCGGCCACCTACTTGGCCGGAATCATCCACCGGTCGATAACCCAGCCTTGGACGACCCTACCCATGTAAACAATTTAGCCCAAACATCAATTCATCAAGCTGAATTATATCTAGAAGAATTAACTGTCGCGAGTTGCGCGATAACAGAGTTAAAATTTTCTGCGATTTTTCTGTTTCTTGTTCTTTGCTGCTCTAAATTCCCAACAAGGAGTTCGTAATCCCAAAGGTAGGATGTGGAAAAAATGTGGCATTAAGTGCAATACCAGTTTGTTAGATTTCGACTAGAATTTATCGACACTGTTCTGGTTTGAAAGGGAAACTTTGTGTGACTAATGCTTGATTTCCAAAGACCTGGCTTGCAATTGTTTGATTTGGTGAAAAGAGAGATTGATTTGGTCCTTTGCATATCTTGTAGCCGGGGCTATCCATTTAGCTTATAGCACTTCGCTTTTACAGTGTCCTATTCTTCCATAAAAATTATACAGTGGTGTTGAAGGTTTCCTAGATATTTATTTACTTTGACAATGAGAACAGCGGAATCATTTGGCAATTGCGGACTAGAAATACTGCGTTGTCATTCTTCTTAAAGAAGTAGGGGAAAACATAACTCTAATTGATGAAATGTGTTTTTACCCTTAGCTTTTCATCAATTAGGGAAAAAACAGCTCGCGATAACAAAGTTTTATTGTCACTATTATGGCTCAGTGTTCTAAGCACGAATCAAGAAAATGGGGCTGTTAGTGGTCATCCTCACATCCAGTGTAGTATAAGGCGGCGGATCTCATTGTTTGAAAGGTGAAGAGAATGGCGGACTGCGGGGTCGATAGGGGTTGCTGGTGCTTGCTTCGATGTACAAATGGGAGGAAGAGTGGTGGAAGGATGAAGGAAAAGGAGGGCTGGTGTTGTTCTTGCTCCAAATTCTTCCAATACAAATGAATTGCACTTCAGGTCATCCAATTTTGAAGGGGTCGTGTTTTGTTAATTTAGGTTTCAATTAGAATAAAAAAGTTAAAAAACTTATCTCAGTGACCATTTTTGAAAGTTCCTAAAAGTTGAGTGACCATTTGTGCAAGTTTCGAACTTCAGTGACCATTTTGTTATTTTACTGTAACATCAGTGACTATTTGTGA
>CAIGRO010191706.1:0-12504 GCA_903798355.1 Fraxinus baroniana
CCTTAAATATGATTTTTTCCCATAGTTTTATCACTTTGTGAATGATTTAAATTATTATTTGAAATATTATCGTTCTTGATATCATAACATATAGATTTATTTATGATATCACTTGTGATACTATTAATGGATGTATATCATTCAACACCAATTTTTCCTTGATTAATTTAATTTAGATTAAATTTTTCTAAATGAAAAAATCGCAGTAATTGAACTGTATGCTAATTTGATTAATATGAACAGTTGGTAATTATTTAAAATGTTATGCACTCAAATCGAGATCATTTGCGAACCTCCTATAAATGTTCTCGTTTATGATTTTGGTGACCAAATAAAACATTACTAGACTTGTATAGATATTTTTTGTCACATATAATTTGTCTAGTGGGAGGATCCCAACTTGATCGGTGAATACGGTAACCTTTTCTATAAAGAGGCATGTTGGATCACAAGGATCAATCAGTCGTTGCATTATTGTAGATAGATGGATCTACATGTGTATTCATGCATCATATGCTTATTCATTGCTCAATTTTAATATGCAATGGATGATTATTTTTATATAAAATATCACTTGCCCAAATTTTCTTGTTATTCTAGAAAAAAACCAACTAATCGAGAAAAATTATATGGATTGGAATCGTAATTTGATGTGTGTGCTCAATATGGAAAAACATGATTCTATGATTTAAGATGTACTGATGGACCTACTAAGACCATGTGACATGTACAAAAGGCTGGGACTCGTTACATTTTGGCTTCAATGTCAAACATGTTACAACAAAAGGCTTGAAAGTCGGAGTGCCTCTCATGACATACTATAGATCTTTTAAGGCATGTTTGGTCATCGAAGTAAGAAGGCTCTTTTGAAGCCATTTGTACCTTGTCGAACATCCTTATGAAATCCAGAGTGCCTGCAGTAAAGTTTCATAATTTGACTGTAATTGTGCACTTCAAACATGACTGAGAGTTTAGGTACAACTATCTATCAAGGAGACTGAATTTGATATGGTGTCGAATTCTTTACCTAATATATTTTTCACAATTTACTGTTGACTATCACTTACACAAGATGAAGATACCATTAATTGAGTTGATGATAGAGTTGTCTTAAGGATAAAATGGTGATGCTCATGCATCATTTGGTGGCTCCTCTGATTCTAAGCCGAAAGGCAGATTTGGAAATAAGAGGAAGAGAGCTAACAAGAAACTTGGGAACAACAAAAGCCTTAAAGTAGATAGGAAATTGAGAGGCAAATGTTCCAACTACAGTTAAAATGGCACTGGGGAAATATCGTCCAGATGCACTAGCTAGAAAGCAAAGTGCAGTTGAGGTTTCAGGAAAGCAGAAAACTCAACAAAGGCAAGTTTAAGATCATTTTTTACACAAAACGCAATATTTTTTCCAAGAGCTTAGGAGTATTTTATTTTTGTTCCAGTAGTAGTAGGCATTTGATTTTAAAGATTTTTATTACGTCCCGCGAATGAATTAGAAATTTAATTTCTATTTCCGGATTAATAGGACAAGGTTGTTCTATAAAATCGACATCTAATTTGCTTTGAATTTTAGTGAATAAAGTTTATATTTGCACGGGACATTTGTTTAATAGACTTTATATTTTAAACTATTCCTCATATGAAATAAGATTTACCTCCACAAACCATAAACAGAAATCATACCATACTAGAAATACATATCTATGGCGCCTTGGACAAATTAACCTTAGTAGAATACAAAGACTAACTAGAGATGGTCTTCTCAACTCGATTAAGATCGAACAGTCAATTTGTGATTCTTGTTTGGAAGGCAACATGACCAACACATCCTTCTTGGCATAAGGACATAGAACCAAAGAAGTATTAGATTTAGTTCATTCTGATGTGTGTGCACCTGTGAATATACCTATGAGATGGGCCTTTGAGTGTTGACCCCAAAAAATGAGCTCAACAGATGTCGAGACCACTCACGCCAAGTCAAGTACGATTTCGGCATTTTCCTACAGGATTAACGGTGGTACCAATGAGAAAAAGGATGCGGGAGGTACTTCGCGGTGAGAGACAAGATTGTTCAAGCTCCGACGAGTGAAATAATAGCAACCGCGCTAACAACGATCACCGGGTGGAATACCAGAATAATATATGTTATAAAAAACGGTAATATGTGGAAGGATAGATAAGAATGTGCATAAAAGTTGCTATATTGTATATTGAGATTTGTGTTCAATAAACCTGTAAAGAAGATGAAAAATATTCAACCAAGTGTTTGTATGAATTTCTTGAGAGTTCAAGTCTATATTTCAAATGTATAATTATCAAAATCTCAACCCCTTCTTACTTACAAAGAAAACCTATTTATACTGCCTTGCCCGACGTGGTGATCATTAGATTTGAACCACGTGGCCTCATCTCCTGAATTGGGGCTTCACATCATTGTCTACTCATAATTTAATACATTGATGAGGGATCAACCATTCAATACAATTGGTTGACACACTAACAAACTTTATTAAAAGTGTTACATCAATTAATCACTTCTAAGAGATCTTCAAATCTTATCATAGGGACAGTGTCAGCTTCAAGAACTTCATATGAGCATGAGAGCCTCGGAGAGCGTCATCCTAGTTGTAGTGCTTCGTCTTTGAGGCAGTGACTCAACATAGACTTCGTCCATTTGATGAGAGGACTTCAGTTTATTTGACTTCTTCTATACTTTGACCTCATGGGTCTTCCTTTAACTTTCTTGTTTATTTTCTGCCTATGTGGCTTATTACGTGGCATCCTTATTCTGAGCCTCGGAGGTGAGGCATAATAATAGTCCCCCAAGTCTAGGCATGATTATTTATGTAATGCATGAACTTTAAATGTAAAGTAAATTGAGATAAAAAGTTATTCGTAGGGGAGGAATGGTCTTTACCATACCACTATAGTTGGAAACATACCCGATTCGTACAGACCCTCCAAAGATGACGTCCAAAGTGGTTTTCTTGGTAATTTTTCAAATTTTGGGACTGCTCCTAGAAGGGTTACTAAAGCAGAGCAATTCCGAAGTTGTGTCTTCCGAAGTGCCTTTATATGTCCGAAGCACTAGCTGAACTGGCTAAAGCGAAGAGGGTCGGCCATTCATAGGGCTTCAGAGTTGATAACTATGAGGCATTTCGTTTTCAATAAATTTGAGAAACATGAGGCATCCTTAATTATAGCGCCCCAATGATTTGATGTCTTGACACGTTTCCAAGAAAAGGAAGCTGCGGCGGTTTGAATTCCAATACACTTAATTGTCGCTATATTTAATGCACAATGATGGATGTCTTACACGTGTCTTACGAATTTCAGACGCATGAAGGAGCATGGAGAAGACGTTTTAATCTTGGCCTTAGAAGATGAAGCGTCAGACATACTGAGTGGCTCAGATTTAAACTATAAAATGGACGATAGAATGATCCGGATTATGATCCAACGGTTGGGGTTGAGGGGTCTATCTATAAAGGGCTCAAACCTCTGAGAGAATCCCTTTATTTTTGCACGAATCTTTGCTTTTCAAAATTCTTAAATCTTCAAGTTTTTTCCAAGAACTCTCTAAGTTTTTCTTCTTGAAATTCTTCTAAGTGTTTTTTTCTATCGAGTTTTTTCTTTCTTCTTGTCATTCTCGTGAATGTTAGTGTTCTTTTCTTCTTCATCTTAAGAAACTCGTAAGTATTGTAAACTTTTAACTTGTAAGAGTTTTCTTTTTTGAAATAGCTTGTAAATCGATGGCTTCCTCAACATCTATTAGGGAACACATAAACATTAGCGAAATAGCTAGTGAAATGGTGTTTATAGCCACAAACACAGTCGACCTCGTCAGAGCCGTTGAGGCTGGACGAGCTACTTCTATTTCGGAGGGGTCTATTGTTAGAGGATGATATAGCTTGGAGGGTTGCCAAAATCCCATCTTCCGTAGATCCTACCTACCTTGCCAATCTTAAGGAGAAATATTGGATTCCTTATGATATCGAACTCTTTTCCCCATTTCATAACGAGCGAACCTACTATCCTAAGCAAGGCTGCATAGTCGTTAGTGAGTTTTGTTGAAGGTTGGGCTTCGCCTGTCAATACATCCTTTCTTTCGAGTTGTCCTCAAGTTATACGGCATGTCCCCTACCCACTCGTCCCTAATATCTGAGCTCAATTGGTGGGTTCCTACTTCCTTTGGAAGAAGGCCTCCTTAGGTGAGGATATACATTTGCACATGTTCCAGACAATATACCAGCCTAGATCCTTAGGGAAAAAGGGACTCCAGGGGTAGTATTCTTTATGTCCTTGGGGGTCGCACTCTCCATTCGTCCTAGGCATGCCTTTTTCCATAAAAAAGACCCAGTTCTGGGTCAAGGAGAAGTGGTAAGAGTGTGAGGGTGATATCGTCCCACACGTCAAAGTCCCAATTTCATATCCAATGCCCATGAGTGCATTCCTTGCTTTTTCAATTTTTTGAACTAGCGAGGTCTGATACTTACATTTTTGTGGTTATTTCGCAGGGTTGGTTGAGCGGTTCAAGTTTACTGAGTGTGATGTGGACACTCTTACTGAGATCTGCATGAAATCCTCATATTCGGGTGACCTCGACCATTTAATCCAGTCAAGGCGCTTTTTTGAAGACTTTGGTTTAATGGTCCAGAATGGTAAGATGTCCTTACACTTTTGCCATTTTCTTGATGTTTCTTTTGCAGAATTTTGCGACCCTGTTTATCTTTGTGAAAAACTTCGAAAAAATAAGGTACTCCACTCCTAACATGGCCACAATCTTTGCTGCCACTTCCATGTCGGGGAAGAAAGGGATGAAGCCCTCATCTTCTAGAGAAAACTAGGTAAGGGACAAGACTGAAAAGGTCAACAAGGAAGATGTCCCTTAGGAGAAGGGATGACCCTCTATGCCAGATAGGGTGAAGAAAGTTGTGGAGGAGGAACCTAAGAAGAGGTTCCGGATCCCGCCCCCCAGTGGGATGGATAGTTCAAGGGATGTTCCCCCCCTCTCTCTCCACTCTAAGGAAAGACCCTGCCAAGAAGGCCAAAGCTTAAAGTGACTCCACCACTTCTGATGCTCTTAAGTCCAAGCCTGTTTTGGCCAAAAGGGTGACAAGCTAGAACTAGAGGCTCTTGCCCTTCTTCCTCATGATATTCAAACCGCAACAATGATGTTTCATAAGTATTGGACGGACAAGTGGCAATCTTTCGTGGAAAGGTGCCATCGATGTCATCGCCAGAATGGTGGCCAAGGCGAGGAGGTCATTTGGCATGGCTATAGAGGTGGAGACCCTCTTTAAAAACCTTCAACGAAAAAATAAAGAGTTCTTGAATAAAGCCTCACAGGCTGAGGAGGCTGCCAAAGTGGCCAAAGCTGAGGCTGGGGCTCTGAAGAAGAAGGAGGCAAATGAGTCTGTGAAGCTTGCTTATGTTTTGGAGGAGATTGAGAAGTTAAAGAAGGAGGTCCACTTATCCTAAAGTGAAGTGACCTTGTTTACAAAGCGAGTTGAGACGTCCAACGCTCATCAGTGTTTGGCTGCTGTAACCTTGGAGAAGGCAAAGAAAGAGAATGTTGCTGTAGAAGAGCAGGTGGGGGAACTGAACTCTAAAGTATCTAGCTTAATTGAAGAGCTGGAGGTTGCCGACAGGAGGCTGAAACTACTAGTAGTGATGTCGAAAAGCTTTTCCTTGCCAACTTTCATCAAACCAAGGTGTACAAGAGCTTCGCAAAGTACTGGCGGAGGTATGCTTACACGGACATGATTGAATGGCTGGAGGTGAACACTTTAGGCGTCAACACCTTGGAATTAAGAACATAATTTTTAGAGGATGAAGCAGAGGAGCCTGAACCTCAAACTCTAGCAGAGGGAAGCCAAATAATTGAACTCGAAGATCAAGCAGACGAAGAAGCTGTTGCTGAAGAAATGGCTCTTGACGCCATAGTACCCTTTGTGGCTCCTCATCTCCCACCTGCTTAGAGAGTAGTTCTCTTTTTTGTACTTTTCATGTTTTTTTATCCAAGTGTAATGGCTTTGGCCTAACAATTGTAAATATCTCATTAATTAATGAAGTTCTTCTTTTCTTTAGCACTTGTACTCATTTAATTACTATTTATGCTTTATGTTGATGTGTCCTTAACGATCTGAACCACTTGTATCTCGACAATTACATCGAACTTAATACTAACATCAGACATAGACAACTTTTGAAGCTTAATAACATCAACCTAGTGGCAAGGTCAAACTTATACAACATGAATCCTAGTAATAATAAGACTTACAAAATTTTATCAAGTGTTGGAAGATCAAACATAACAAGATCATACTTGTGCAACATGAACCTCAGCAAGAATTGAACTTACTAGATAATTCTTTACAAGTATTAGCAGGTCTTACATCTTAACAAGGTCGAGAATTTAACTGATGTTCTTCTAACCACTTCAGAGTTTTTTAACAAGATAATCAAACACATGAGATCAGATGTACGCAGTATTTAAGTAACCTTATCCTTACACATTGTATTTCGATAACAAAGGATTTGTACCAGTTCAAATCTTTCAAAGGATGGGATGAAACTCATAACCAATTTCAAATATGCTACCATAGAGATAAAGCGGTTCGAAACTGCTACTCATCTGGTAAAGCTCTGTACCTCTTTTGATTTTTGAGGTGACCACATTTTAATAAGAGCTTTGAACTTTTCAGGGTTCACTTCAATACCTCTTTGGTTGACAATGTAGCCCAAGAACTTTCCAGATGAGACTTCAAATGCACATTTTAAAGGATTGAGCTTTATCCGGTATCTTCTCAAAACTTAGAATGTCTCATTAAGGTATTTCACATGATCTCCTGCCTTTAGGCTTTTCATCAACATGTTGTCCATGTAGACCTCCATGGTTTTCCCAATAAGGTCGGTGAACATTTTATTGACAAGTCTTTGATAGGTAGCTCTAGCGTTTTTTAAATCGAAAAGCATGATCTTATAGCAATAGAGACCCTTGTCTGTGATGAAGGAGATGTACTCCTCATCTATCGGGAACATAGGGATTTGGTTGAACCCAGAATATGCATCCATGAATGGATGAGGAGTACATCTAGAATGGAAAACTATCCTTAGGACAAGCCTAGTTTAAATTTGAAAACTCTACGCAAACTCTCCACTTTCCGTTATACTTTTTTACCAATACCGGGTTAGAAACCCATTTAGGATACACTGACTCCCAGATAAATCCATTGTTGATTAGCTTCTTAACTTCCTCCTTTAAAGCCTCATATCTTTCAGGGTTGAGAGCTCTTCTCTTTTGCCTATATGTGGTAACCTTGGATCTATGTCCAGGTTGTGGCAACTAATTTTCGGATCAATGCCTACCATGTTACCATGTTTTCAAGTAAAGACGTCAAGATTTTTTTAACAAGAAGTTTCTCAATTCCTCGTTTTCTTCTATGGGCAAGTTTCTTCCCATCTACAAGTATTTTGAAGGATAATGTGAGTCTATTGAGAAGTTTTCCAGTTCCTCCATAGGTGCTGTTTGAGGCTCGCAGTCATTGATGCGAGGATACAACTCCTCTAAATTAGCTGCTTCTTCAGCAGCACTCTCTTCTTTAGGGGGGGTCCATTTTTCACAAACAGCCTCTTCTGCAGAGGTTTCTGTGACACCAGGGATGTTCCCTTCTTCAGGAACATATGATATCTCGACATTTGCCCCCTTGTTCAGGGGTACTTCCTTGTTTAGGGCGTCATTCATCTCAAGGTCTGTGACAATAACATTGACAGTTCTTGGTTCATCTTTCCTTAGGGAGTTCGAGTAAGACTCCCTTGCACTTCATTGGTCACCTCAAATAGTGGCGATGCCATTATCAGTTGGGAATTTCATACATAAGTAATGAATGGAGGTGATAGCCCATAGTTCTTTTAAAGCTGGTCTTCCAAGTACTCCATGATAAGCAGAGCGATTGTCAACCATCAGGAATTTCATTAAGTGGTGAGCGGTCAAGGGTGTAGTCCCCATTTCTATTGGTAGAGTGATTTTATCCTTTGAGATGATGCTATTTCCAGTAAAGCCATATAAGGGAAAACTCATTGGGGTCAAGTCGTGGTCAACTTTCATCTTGTCAAAAGTGGTTCAAAAAATGATGTTGACTAAGCTATCGTTATCCACTAACATTCTTTTCAGGCCTTTTCGGGCCACGACGGCCCTTACCACTAGGGCAGTACAGTGTAGATAATGCACACCTGCTGCGTGTTTTTGAGTAAATGCGATTGGTGGCATAGCTCTTCCGGTGGAGGATTTGTTAATTATGAAACTCGTCATAGGATGGTGATTTGCTTTTCTAGCACAATTTCTTTGTGAGTTCCTAGACTCTCCCCCAACATGTTGGCCTCCAATGATTGTGTCAATTTTCGTAATGGGTTCATGGCCATTGTTTGTTGGGGAGCTTCGTCTTTGCTTTTGACCTTCCCTGGGTTTTTCTGTATCATTATCACTTCCCCTTAGGGAGTCGTTTCTGTTGGGGCATCGTGACTCATCATTCCCATGTGGTTGGGTTTGCTTGGAATGAGCATCTCTTTGGGGGTGCTTGCCTTTTCCTTGATTGGTGTTGCGGGAGTGTCTTGTGACATCCCGCAGCTCTCCGTGAAATGGCCATGGGATTGATGGTAGGTATAATAGCTGGGCGCTTCATCCCTATTTCTAGGTTCCATACCTTGCCCCCTGCCTCTTTTTCTTTGTGGGTACCTTTGGTAGTGATGGCGCTGGTGCATCTCTGCATCAGGGTTTACCTCATCATAAGCCAAAGTAGGTAGTGCATTAAGTATTGCTGCAGCTAGTGTTCGTCCATGGTTGAGGGGTGCTTGGTGATCCATCAAATGGGAGGTAGGACAGTTCCCTCTTTGCATTTGTGGAGGGGGAAGTCCATGGCTGACCCTGTTTATATGATCCATCAACTCTTCATTGAGGAGTTCCCGCCTTATCATTTCTAATAGGGCATCATAGGTAGTAGGGTCCTTGTTATGCATGTCTCTCCAAAAGAAAGAGTTCATATCTAAACCTCATCTTAAGGCAGTCAAAGCTTCCCTATCTGTGACTTGTACACAGTAGATAATCTTGTCAGTGAAACGGGATAAGAAGCTTTTCAGCATCTCGCCCTGTTGTTGTCGCATGTCTTGTAAGCGTTGATTGGGCCTTTCACCTTCTTTGTTAATAGCAAGGCGCATTAAGAACGTCTTTTTAAAATTTGACTAGCTACAGATGCTTCCTTCCAACAACCGTGTATACCAAATTTAAGCTCTTCCACTTAGAGTCAAGTGAAAGGCTCTACACTTTATAGCTGTGGTAGCCCTTTTCAAGTTCATGAGTGTTTTGAAGCTGTTGAGGTGTTTTACGGGGTCACCCATCTCATCATACTTAAGAATTTTAGGGAGTGTGAAGTGGTTCAGCATCGGGGCATTTCTTATGGCTTGTGGGAATTGTGAGTGGTCATCGTCGTCATCTAGGTCGCAGGACCTTTGTGGTTCATCAGAATCTCCATCCCTCTCCTGATGAATTTGGAGAGGTGGTTGGGAGGGTCCTGCATCACTCATTGCCCCGTCTCTTCTTTCTCATCTATTTCTAGGGGAGGAATTTGAGGTTTCTCGTGGTATGTTGGTTCTTGTTCTTCATACCGAGGAGGTTCCTATTGTATATTTCTAAACACAGGAGGAGGTTGAGGAGCCCACCTATTCCTAGGCATATGGGTGAATGAGCTGGCCAACCTCCCTCTCATAGGGAGCTTCCGTCCGATGTGATGGTATCTAGCCATTTGGCTTTGGACTTCTCCTTTTTCATGGTAATATCCTTGAGGGTCATGGAATGTATTTTCGAGGGTTGCATATGGGGGTATAGGGTACCTCCCTCGTCACTGCATGTTCATTAACATCTCATGCATGGCCATGTTCCACTGGATTATATTTCTCATATTAGTAGCCATTATGGCCATTTCTCTAGTGAGCCTAGCTGCAACCCTACCTCCGCCTTTGGACCCTTCTCGCCTATGTGGTGGAGGTCGTGGGCGAACAGTTAGGGCTGCTTGTGAGGGTTTCTCTCATCTCTTGAATTAGGGCTTCGCATCACTGTGGCCTCATTTCTTGAATTGGGGCTTCACATCACTGCCTACTCATAATTTAATAGATTGATAAGGGATCGGCTATTTTATACAATAGACTGATGTACTGACAAACTTTATTAAAAGTGTTATATCAATCATCACTTCTAAGAGATCTTCAAATCTTATCACAAAGGACAACGTTAGCTCCAAGAACTTTAGATGAGCATGAGAGCCTCGGATAGCCTCATCCTAAGTTATAGTGCTTCGTCCTTGAGGCAGTAGCTCAACATGGACTTCGGCCGTTTGATGAGAGGACTTCGGCTTGTTCGACTTTTTCCATACTTTGACCTCGTAGGTCTTCCTTTAACTTTCTTGTTGATTTTTTGCCTATGTGGCTCATTACGTGACATCCTTATTCTGAGCCTTGGAGGTGAGGCGTAACGGTGAGTATTTCTTTACAGATAATTACTCTAGATTCAAATATATTTACCTATGGTTTGAAAATCAAATACTTTTGATAAATTAAAAGAGTATCAGACTAAGGTCAAGAAACATTTAGGTAAGAGTATTAAGACACTATGATCTAATTAAGGTGGCAAATATCTCAAGAGAAAATTGAGGGACTACTTGATAGAAAATGATATTGTTTCTCAATTGAATATGCCTGGTACGTCCCAACAGAATTGCATTTCAGAAAGAAGAAACATGACATTGTTAGATATGGTTAGATCAATGATGAGTTTCACAACTCTATCTATTTTATTTTGGGATATACATTGGAGACAAATACATATATTCCTAAGTTCCTTCTATGTATTTCTAAAAACTCCCCTGAAATTGTGATATGGATTCAAGTCCAACAACAATGTCGTGTTGGAAGAAATGAGTGGGAGTAATTCCATACCATTAATTCCTGTAACACAACCTGGTGACAAACATTCCATGGTATCAAGTAATTCCACATGTTCCCGGAGGATAAGTATATTCTTTTTTTTCCTTCAACTTTCAAAGCCTTCTAATTTGGTCCGTACATTCTTCTATTATTTATCGCATATGCTTCCTTAATTGCAATACAAGTCATTCACTTTGAAATCTTTATAATTTACTCATCTTTCAAAAATCATAAAATATTGATCTGATACTAATTTATTTTATAACTTTTCACTTATCAAATTTACCATAAAAACCTATAAATTTCATCCAATTTCTCCATTACTACTTCCAATTGATTGATTGAAATACAAATAATCTTCAATTGCTCGGTAATAACTCCAATTAAGCTCAAATTAATCACTTTTCCCCACCAATTGTATTCACAACCAATCTTCACCTACAATTTACGTAATTGCATTTAATTAGGTAAAAATTCGTTTAATTAATCATAAGATATCAAAGATTAAAAGTACGGATAAACGTGTAAAATACACTTATGACAAACCAATATATTTATGAACTTGTTTAGAATTTCAAAATTGTACTTTTATGTACTTTATACACTAGTAAGTGTAATTGATTTTTAATAATTTGATCTTTTATTTTGGAAAAAATTATACCCAAATTTTTTTAAATGTAGACCAAGACATACTTCGAAAATACATGTTCATGACGAGAGTAATTCTTCGTAACAACTATACATTATCCCAAAAATAAATAATATTCATTTTTAAAATCAACTATTGTTCTTCTAAATCATTTTAAGACGATAACAAAAATCATCGCTAAGGTGCAATCTCTATATACTATGGTGTAAAAGGTTATCCAACTTCTAATAGAAGAATTAAACATGTTTAGGTAAGCTTAAAAGTCATGCCATATGTCATTTTAAACTATAAGAACTTTTGGTCAATCATACTTTTATCAAAACATTTCGTATGACTTATAATTACTACCCAGTCTTATTCACACATTTTGTGGAATCCGTTGCTAAAATTATTATTTAGACACTTCCAAGTTCCAAACGAACACTAATTTTGATCGATAAAAAAATTACATACTTTGAAACTCACTTATTTTTTTTTTTTGTAAGTAAACTTCCTTGAAAGTAATTTTTCTAACATGTTTAATAGCTATTTTTCTAACATGTTTAGTAGCTAAACGTGATATCACATTAGACAAATTGTGACAAAGTACTGAAAATAATGTCTAATCCCCATTGAATATCTAATGGAAGGGCTAAAACATTAGATTGTTGTAAATATATCTCATTTTAACACTATTCTTCCATCAATCGTCCACGATAAAAGCAACATCAGAGTGAAATTATGGTCTCGTGGAAAAAAATTATTTTTCATGTTTATCGAAGAAATCCAACAATCTTCACACTAACGCGAACAATCATTTATGTAACGTTACAAAATTAGTTTTTGGGCCATCTTAATAAATTATACTCTTTAATTAATAATCTCTCATTCTCTTAAAAGAG
>CAIGRO010191723.1:0-12870 GCA_903798355.1 Fraxinus baroniana
AAAAAAAAAAAAAAAAATAACGTGGATTGGGATATTTGTTTCATTTAAATATTTTTTAGATTTTTATTTCTTAAAATTTTTATTTTTTAGAATTTCAATTTTTCAATTTTTAGAACTTTTATTTAAAAGCTTATTTCCCGGTTCTTTGAGTAGTTTTGGCGTTTTTACTTGTGTTACAAGTTTAACTTTATTTTCCAAAAAATACATTTTTAAAAATATTATATCAAACAAATTTTGGATATTTTACAAAATTGAAAAAAAAACTTGAAAACAAAATATCAAACGCACTCTAAACTTCTTAAATGCATTTTTTGGGCTACCATCAAATTTTAGTCACAAACACATGACGAAAAAAATGCTTTTCATCACGGATTCTAGGACATATTGTTACACCTTGAAGGCAGTTTGGGTTAAAGAATTAGAGTGCCACTTATCAACAAACAGTTAACAAAGTTTTCTCTTAGCAAATCGAGCAAAATACTGAAGCTTATACTGATATATAACGTGGTTATCAATTAGAAATTTGCAGTCACTTTAAGGGTCTTGTTGAAGTTTTCAAAGTTGCGTGAAAGCATAAGCTCAAATTTACTCCCAAAAAGTGTTTTTAGAACTAAACTACCGATAGAAAATCCTTTGGTTTTATGTTCGCCCTTATCCAAGTAAACACAAATGTAGATGGAACATTACAGAAAATCAGCAATAGCAATACAAAATTTATTACTATGGTTGTGCTATATTTACCTTACAATTTATAGATTTTTTTTTTTTTTTTTTTTAATAATTAGGTAATGTGACGAGATTTGACTAAATCAAAATCTCATCAACTAAATAAAAAAAATAAAATTTCCCTTTTTTTTTTTCGTGTCGTTAACCCATATTATGTAAGCACAATCGTAAGTGGTGAAGAGATTTTGACAATTTTAATTTAATTTATTGTTACCTCATTAATCTGTAAAAAAAAAAAAAAAATCTATAAATGATGATACAAGCATTTTCCTTTGTTACAAATATGTGATGGACACGTTTTATCTTTGATTAGAATTGAGATTTTGCAAAGAATTGTTCTAGTCTGACTAGTTTTGTCAATAGTTTTAAAACTAAAGTCATCGTAAAATTAATCTTAAAAATTAAATTGCCAATCATATATTAAACCCTTGTTTGGTAATAAGCTATCAAATAACTTTTCATTCATATGTTTCGTGTGGCCCATAAATATTTTGTAAAAAACTAAAAATAGTAAAAAGAAAAAAAAAATCAATTTGGTGTTAATAGATTTTGGAATAGTAATTTTTTGAATAATGTGGTAGAGAAAAATTTTGAATTTATGTATAAAATATTTTATTATGCGAATGCATAATTGAAAATGTGGATAAAACAAGTGCTTGAATCATTGCTGAAATTTGGTTACTTTCAATTTGAATGACTCAACATTTTATATTTAAAAATAATCATTCAACTCTATATTTTACGTTTTAATTTGACCATTTCAATTATCTCCATTAATTACATTAAAATTAGAATGACCAATCTGAAATAAAACGTAAAGTTTCATGACGTTTTTGAAACAAATTAATCACGAGGGACTAAATTAAAACAATGCCAAAATTGGGTTACCATTAGAGAGAGAGCTCTTTCGCCCCCAAAATATTCAAGAATCAGCAAAAGAAAATGATTTCTTGTGTACCCACAAATCTGCTGCGGATCGATCCGGAAAAATCTTCTCGCCGTTTACGCCAATGGAGAAAAAGACATATTTTTATTACTGCAATTCCAGTGTCTGATTCATTAATCAATTGAAAACACAATTTGCTCATGAATTACGTTACACGTTTAGCCCTTATTTAATAATTCCCAAATAAATTATTAGTAACCTCTCACGCTGACCTTCGGCTTTGGATGTTTTCATCTTCCTGTCTGTCACTGTATATCCCTCATTTTTTTCCAGTAATTTATGCATTGTTTGTATGTATGTGTATAGATATTAACGTGTAATGTTGTATATCATTTCTCTCATTTAACAGAAAAGTCTTTTGTCTCGATTTTTTCTTGCTGGGTTTTATTGATACCTTAATTTTGATAGATTTTGGAGGGTGGGTTTTTTAATTGAATGCAAAAAAGTTATGGAGACATCAAATGGTGCGAATTCTGATAATTCCAATGTAGCTTCACTACCTTCATCACCAAGCAATGGAGGAAATTCCAGGATACAGTTCCCTTTCCTCCGGTTCATCCGTTCCCCTATCTCAACCCTACTTGAACATACCGGTGTCCTTCGGGTCCGACCCGATCATCCCTACTCCGAAGCCCACCCCCTCATACCCGAAAACACCCATTCTAATGCCCAAATTCCCAACAATTTAAACTCAGTTAACGGCAATGATATTGGTAATAGTAGCAATAATAATGGGGAGGTATCGATTCGGATTATTGGGGCAGGGGAGCAGGATGGGGATAGGGTTGTTGAAAGTGAAGGTGAGAATGATCAAGCGGTTTCAGGATTGGGATTGGGCACGGAGGAGTCTGTAGAGGTGACCAATGGTTTTAATGGGAATGGGACTAGCGGTAGTAATAATGAGACCAATGGGGAATCTTCGTCGTATCAGAGATATGATATACAGCAGGTGGCAAGGTGGATTGAGCAGATTCTTCCCTTCTCTTTGCTTCTATTGGTGGTTTTCATCCGACAACACTTGCAAGGTGAATGTTCTGAATTTTGAGGCTTGATATTAGATATGTGAATGTGTTTGATGCTATAATATTTTGTTATTCTTGTTTTGTGATAAATTTGATTTTTATTATTCAATTATCTAGTGCCAAGGATGATAAGTAGAAGTATATTATGATCATTTAACTATGCTTTTAGAGAAAATGCAGCACCTTTTATCTTTTCTCTCACGTGTCAATTACTTTTACTTTATTGTCACTGGTGATTTGCCTTTTGATCTTGCTGCATGGGCTAAAACACAATAATTCCTTCATAAAAAATATCATTATTGTTCAATTGTCTAAAAATTTTGTTGACTTCATTGGTTTGAAATTATTATGAGCATTTCGAACCATCTTATTCTTGTCTTCCTTCTACAAATTCAATTTAGATAGAGCATTAATCTAGAGGATGATGCGATATTATATCACGTTGGTTTTCTTGTTTAGACTAGTTGCAATCATCCTTATCTGGATCTCCTTTTAGATCACTAAGTCAATTCAAAATGGAAATACATCTTAATAATAGTGTATATCATATGGCCTCTCTTCCAAAGTCTTTAACAAATTATTATTACATTGTATGTAGGAAAGTCGTTTCTAATTGATGACAACAATTTTTAAATAAAATTTTCTTCAAGATTTGGAATAGAGTAGAAACTAAACTATGTGTGGCATCACTAAGTGTTTACTACATTTCCACTTCTTGATGCTAGACATTTTCTAGGTAAGGAATGCTTGAAACTAAATCGTCAGTTGCCACGCATTTTCGTTGTTTTAGTGAACAATTCACCTCGAAAGTCCTCTTGCAACTTGTGACCAGAAAATCTGTGTGCACAAAGACTACCTTTTTACTGGGATAAATTGTAAAATGAAATCAATGAATGGAAATCTTTATGCTTATGGTCACTCAACAGTCTCTCTCTCTCTCTCTCTCTCTCTCTCTCTCTCATGCGCAAACGTGTGATACCTATTGTGTTGTTGTGTTGTAATGGCTCTCTCGACATGTTCGTTTCTGTATTGGATGTGAAACATGATTGAAATGCCATTCATCGCCTATTACCATTGTAACCCAGCTGTGAACCCTCTGCTGTCTCGCTTCCAAACTTGCAATTTTCTTTATCCATACTAAATAAAAAAATCATAAACCAATTTGAAGCAAGAGGTATTATTATGATAGCCATCGTTTCTCATTCTCTATTATTAACCTAAATTTTACACAGACAATACATGATTAAACTTCTTTTCCTTTTTAATGCTGTTCAAAACTAGAATAAAAAAGAGTTCGGTACGTACTTAAAAGTGAGGAGAATGGATAACCAGCAGCTGATGAGTAATATCAACTAAGACATTTGTCTGGTTGGTGGAACTCGTCATTGAAATTTATTTAAATTGTTGATTGCCATTATGCTTTACTTGAAAAGACATTGAGAGATGAATTTTATGTCTTACCAAACAGCCAATTTTTGGTGCCCGTTTCTATTGAGTTGTTGGGTCACTCAAAATGCTCATGTTTGAATAAGTGCAGACGCAAGTGATGATATGACCGTTGCCAGTGTTCTTTTTGCAATTGCTTGATGGTTAACATTGATTTTATTCCTATAGGGAATCATGGGAAAATAACACAGGCAAGATCTTCCACTTCACGAGAGTGAAAGGTTTACTATATTTTGTCTCATGAGCACGGGTCTTGTCTATATGGTCCTCAAAACTTTCCTATTGTACTTCTGAGAATATTTGTCGAGGAGATAATTCAGGCATTATATTCCACTTAAAAGTAAACAGTTTTTCTGTTCTTATGTGTGAACTCTTGCTTCTACAGTCTCTAAAATATACTTTTGATACTTATCAGAAAATTGGTTCCACATTCGAAATAGTATATGTGATTGATTTTGTTGTATTAGACAACTAGTTTTATGTATTGTATGGTTTTCAGGATTCTTTGCTACCATTTGGATTACTGCCATACTGTTCAAGTCTAATGACATTGTTCGGAAGCAGACAGCTCTAAAGGTATGATCATTGTTTCATGTGATGAACATTTTTGTAGTGTTATCCGTGTGAAATCAAGTTTCTAGCCCACCCCCCTATTCATAGAAGGAATAAAGATGAAAAAGGAGAACTCCAGAAACTTACAAACAAACGCTTGTTCAGGGAGAGAGGAAGATATCTGTCCTGGTTGGTTTTTCTGTGGTCTTCATGCTTCATGTATTTGGAATCTACTGGTGGTATCGGAAAGATGATCTTTTCTATTCTTTATTCATGGTTCCTCCAAAGGCAGTCCCGCCTTTCTGGCATGCAATATTCATCATCCTGGTAAATGGTATGGATTTCTTTACCTGCTTGTTACTTTATTCATGCAATAATTGTCATGGCCCATACATTTATCCATTTGGCATTGTTGGTAGTCACAAATTAAATTTTCGCAGCTTCTCCCCATACGGAATCTAATGCTTTGTTGAACACTCTTAGTTTAATCCACTTAACAAGAGGCCTGTGTAATCTGCTTTTGATCACTTAATATCCGTATCTTTTCCTCTTTTGTTAATTTTAATAAATTTCCAATAACTTCTGTCTCTTTCCTTTCCTTTTCATATTTTCTTGGAGAATACATAATTTTTAAATCTCTCTCTCTCTCTCTCTATATATATATATATATATATATATATAACAATAGCATATAGGAGCTTGAACGGGTTCCCTTTTATCTTTTAATAATTCAGACATCCTCAAATGTATTGACATTTATTGCCATATCGAATTTATCGTATGCAAATGTTAATATTCCTTCCTTCCAAATTTGAAGGTCCAAGGTCCCCTTCTAATTTGTCACAAAGTTTTGTGTAAGAGTTGGAAAATGCGAGTATTAAACGTAACTTTACCCCCAAAAGTACCAAGATTCTTTTGTGCCATATAATGTACTTTTGTATATTTCTGTAAAGAACATATATGTTTTAAGTGGGACATTATTTCCAGGCATCACAAAATGGAAATGCGACGTTCAAAGCTGCCCAAGAGAGTGACTTTTTTCACTCTTTTCCTTTTCTTCCCCTACTGACTGAATCCTGTTTAGGGTATATGAATGTTAACTTTTTGTATATTTGAGCTGACTTTTGTTACTGTCAGATACAATGGTGCGACAGGTTGCAATGATCTTGAAATTGGTTCTTCTAATCTATTATAAGAATTGCAGGGGCCACAATTTCCGCAGACAGGTAAAGATTTCAACTTAAATTATGTATTCAATGATGCACAGTTGAATTGCTTAGATTCTTGACTGTAGTATATTGGTCATTAAGGGTCAAATGTTAACTCTGGTTGAGTACACACTGCTGCTATACCGTGCACTGTTACCAACTCCTGTCTGGTATAGATTCTTCTTGAACAAAGACTATGGAAGCCTCTTTTCATCGTTGACAACTGGGTTGTATTTAACTTTCAAGCTTACGTCAATTGTAGAGAAGGTAAGTTGTTTCATCATCTTATGTTAATGTTCTAATTTGTCCCTGTTGAATTTGGAAAACCAATCTAAAAAATGTGCTCTCTCTCGTTTTCATGTCGCTGTACAGGTCCAATCCTTCTTTGCTTCCTTAAAAGCATTATCGAGAAAGGAAATCCATTATGGATCTCATGCCACGTCAGAACAGGTATTTTGTTTCTTTTAGCATTTTAAGTTTCTAGGAGGAGTAACAGTCTATATGGAGACTTGTTTAAAAGCAGACTGCAAAAAGCTAGTTTGAAAATGTCTACTACATATGGCAGTCAAACACATTCAGTAACCGTCTTTCATTTGCTTCAATTTTCCATTATGCTTGACAGCTTGAGACTACATTTTCTTCTCCATTCAGATGTTCTCAAGTGCACAATAAACTAAATGGCTTTACATGACAACCATGCTTGACTTTATGTTTTAGTTCTTGATGTGGATCTGGTTTGGAGTTGGTTATCTTTAGGTTTAACGTGTCCTAATCAGTTGCATCATACTTGTGAGTGAGAGTTTCAAGTTTTCAGAAGATATCTCTGAACCGCCTAAGTTGACCTCCCCTCTAATTTATCCTCAATTTATGGTGTGACCTCTATGTCTATAGTCTCATTTCTTATTTTATCCATTTTAATATGGCTTAACATCCTCATTTACGCTCTCTTCATCTTATGGATTCATGGTCCTTTATTAGTTATCATCCACCACTAAGTGCCATAAAGCATTACTTGTCTAATAATCTAAGAAGGGGGACAAAATACAGAGAATATTGAGGGAGAAAGTATCATTTTTTTTTCATATCCAAGTCTAAATATTACAAAGAATAGACTCTCTTTATATAGAGTCTAAGCAAATCTAATTTGAGAAGGAAACAGAAGAAATAAAACCTAATTTAAGTCAAACTAGAAAATTTATAACACAATACTTAATTCTAGTTAAACTAAAAACTATAATAAAATTAAAATAAGTTAATCAAAATTAAACTATGTTTATTCCTCCATCATAATCATTCTGCAGAATTTGCCTTTTAACTTCAAAATATCTTCCTGTCATCTTTTTTGTACATCTCCTTTTAACATAATTCTAACTAAATTCTAGGTATCGGTTAGAGTAGAATCTGATCCTTGAATGTAGTGATTATAACATTAAATTCTATGTTGTCTGATATGTACTGACATTCAGACGTCTTGAAAATGCCACGTGGCATGTGTTCATTTTTAGTTTGTTTTTTCCAGATCCCACGTATTTATGAACATGGAAAATTATGGCAAGTGCTTTGGAAAATTAGAGAAAAACTAACATGTCGATGAGTGCAATGAAAAAGGCTATTGTCGGCAAGTGAAGTGGAAGAGGCTATCGCCAACGAGTGCAATGGAAGGTAGAGATGGAGAGTGAGACGGTCAAACCCTAAGCATTATTTTCACTGAAACAAAAATAATGCTTGAAAGTTGAAAGCCAAATCCTAAGTAAAAAATTAATATTTTTTTTTCTTTTAAAAAAATGATAACACTTTTTAAAGTGGGTCAATCGGTCAACAATCTCTTAAGTGGGTCAATTGTTTGTTTCTTATCTTTAAAAGTGGTTCAACCAGGTGTCAATTTATGTCAAGTTTGATTTATATTTGACTATTTGGTTTTTATGCAATAAATCTTCATTCTATAAGTTTATTATTAGAAATAGATAATGGTATTAAAATGCTTAATACATGTAGAACTATGTTAATAAATTACATGTTAATATAATCAAACTCCGCTATATATTTTATACACTTGTCTGTGTATCCTAATTTTTTTAAAAGGCTATATTGACGTACCCATATCGTATCATATCCAAATTTCGTATTCGAATCCTTGCATCTTAGGCACTGGTTCATAGCTAGTGCTTGCATGTTGCTGTAGTCTGAATGGATTGATTTATCCACTCAAGTTATTGTTGTGAACCACCATTTTCTTGTTTACATTTTGAGCTGACCAAGCCTGACTACAACACTAAGTAGGGAGCAATATATTATGCCCTGGAGTAGTGTTTCTGGTTAAGGCATACTTGATCACTAGACATATACCTTATCGTTCTTAGCCTCGTGTCGAATTCTTGGTCACATAATAATTAATATGTTTTGAGTTCTATGCACTGCAAAAATGTGTTGTTTGCTAGCTTTAAGACGTAATAAGACTAAGTTGTTTTCTTAACTAATTCTTTTAAGTTATTCAATATAGGTGACTGCAGCAGGCGATCTTTGTGCCATATGCCAGGAGAAGATGCATGTTCCAATTTTATTGCGCTGCAAACATATCTTCTGTGAAGACTGTGTTTCAGAATGGTTAGTTTCATTGCAGTATGTGATTGCACATTTGCTAATTTCTCTTGGGCAATCATTGATTTATGGGAATATTCTTTACAATCCGTGCTTGGCTTGGATGGCTACTTGCTTATAATTTACTTTTACTAGTAATGAAATTCATATTATTGAATTACGGTGATCCCTTGTCTGCCTTCTAAATCAGAATCCCCGTTTGCTGTCATCAAGCTTGAATGAGCTTTTGATCTTTTATAGAAGGATGATATGTAAAGGCACATCTTGTTTTTTCAACCTCTCTTTATTTTGATTCCATTAGTTTACTGTTAGTGGGACCGAGTTTTCTAACTTCTAAATGGAGGGAGTGCTGTGAGTGCCATATGATTTAAGTAATTTAGCTATCATTTGCTTTCTCTCTCTCTAATTGGTGGAAGTGAACCCTATGAGGTCATTTTTTCAGCTTATGAGCTGGTATAAGCTTTAAATATTTGGATTTTGAGTATGCTCATGGTTCATGATGTTATCTGACAACGATGAAGATATCGAGGTTTCTAATTTAAATACAAAGATCAAAATATCTGAGGTCTAGAGCATGGTAACAAATTTGGGTTTGGGTATTGTCTAATTTCTTTGAAATTTCTGGAATTAGTCATAGAAGCCCAGCAAAATTTGTTGTTTTTGACAGTGAATGATAAAAACCAATCAGGATTGGGAAGACCATTGTTATGCCAATACTTGTCATGCTACGAACTGATTATGTGAATAGTTTCATTCAATGTTATTACTTCGAATAAGAACGAGATATCAAGAACAGAATGGAGTTGATGTAGAAGTCTTCCCTCTTCATAATAATCACGTACGAACTAGTTCTTTTGGTTGCGATATCACTAATTTTAATCAACCGATAAATTCCAGAATTTCTGATTATAAGAGGTCTATACCACACTACCTTTTTCCTTTTGCAGGTTCGAAAGAGAAAGAACTTGCCCTTTATGTAGGGCCCTGGTTAGACCTGCTGATCTTAGATCATATGGAGATGGATCAACGAGTCTCTTTTACCAGTTGTTTTAGAACTTTCGTTTTGTCTCCCAGCAACTTATACTTCACAATGGCATTCTCCCAAACTTGATTGGCAAAAGAAAAAGCTATCACTATTACTAAGGTATTCTACAGTAATTGTTGCTCTATTCTTGGACTTCATCCTGATGATTCTGCAAGGAAACTATACCAATATCGAATGTTTGTTGGCTATATTTTTGTATGATGTATCTGAAAAGGTTCAATGCTAGCTCGAAAGATTCTGATGAGAAGATCTTTTCACCACATATAAATATTTTTTTTTTTTAATTTTAAGATTAATGATCATTTATTTTCTTGTGTTGGTATTCTTTTAGCAGAGAAAGAATAGAGTTGATCTAAATTTATTGGTAATATCTTCACTCAGTGATCTCGACATGTGTGCTTGTGCACAGTATTTTTAAATTTATGTTGTACATGTATAATAGTTGTGATTTAGATCAATGCTGTTATGCTATGAAGAATTCTGCTGTGAATCTGAAGAGTTGTGAGCCGTGAGGTATATTCCTTTGTACATCTCACTTCTAGTCCTACTTCGTACTTCCTGTCTGGTTTTGAGAAACTATGAGGATGTCCGTAGGTTACAAATGAAAATTGACACAAATAACACTGAAATCGGATTTTTTTTTTATACTTTTTTCTTTTTCTTTTTAGATAGTCACTTTTAGAACGCTATTGATGAGTGTTACAGCCTTACAGGGCACAACGGGGTTGGGTCGCCCTTCCCTGTCACCCCGCCCACCAGGATTTCAGGGAGTTGGGTCGAGGATTAAAATATCCCATTTCTGGTCCATTTCTCTTAATGGGCATAAAAGAAAGTCTAGCTCAAGGACTTGTGAACTCGGGAGTCTGGGAAGTGAATGTTTCCTCCATAGAAGAGCTCAGAGCTCTTTCCTAATCTAAGGAGTTCTTACTCAAAACAAGATTTGGACTCTCTCTCTTGTGTTAGTCCTATAATTGAGTAACTTCAAATAAAAATAACTCTTTTAAGTAGAGAGGAGGATTCATCTCGGGCCCCACACTCTTAATGTGCCCTGTATTTAAAAAATTAAAGGAAGAGTCTGGTGGAGACCAAGTTTCCTATCCTCAACGATTTCCCGACAAGCAGGGTGTGATGTGCCCGGGGCATTTTGACACTACCATTAAGTGAAATACCGACGCTTTTATCCTATTGTACAACCAATTTTATAGATAAATAGTATGGTATTAGCTCTGCTCTTCTTTCATCGTTCTTTTTAATTATAACGCATAAACAAATTTTCGAAAATTCATAGCATTCTTCGACCGTTCGGACTTTCTCGGACAACTCTCGTCCTGAGTGATGAATCAACATAGATTGCGTTAGATCGAGATCCCTTGACTAATTAGGTGGAACCCTATTGAATTATGATCTTACTACCTATTACGAATGTGTAACTAGTGGAAAAGGAGTGGAAGTGGCAGACACCTTAGGCTATTCTTCCACTACTGAATAAGATCAACTTTATATAACTAGCTAGACAACATTCGTCTACAATAAAGAACGTGTTCCACCAACAAGGGCGAACGTTACCTGTACGTAAGTACTATTCTACTTATATGAATAGAATAGTGATTTATCTTTATCCACTAACGATGCGAACCATTAAAATTGCTCATTTCTCCCTCTGTACGAGAATGAAATGGAGAACAGAACAGCAATGTTTGTCTCTTGGACGTTGGTTCCTTTAGACTTTGAGAATATCATTATAAATTATAATCATTCCACGTTCATATCGTACCAATAGCAGCAGAGCCCACGTCGTTAAGAATAAGGAGTAAATCAACATGATTGGAATAGACGACTATACAAAAGTGATTATTTTTGGTGCTTCTATTCTCTCACAAAATAATTTATATTGCAAGTGAGTCTGAACAGTAGTGTGGTCACCACCACCACCATGTTTTTTTGAAATAAAAGCAGTTCTATTGATTCGGAACCGAACCCAAACCCGAATCGAGCAGCTGCGCACACAAAACTTGGGGTACTTCTTGAGCCCACCACCACCACCACCAATATATTAAGCCACTACATTTCATTTAAATCACATCCTCTGAATGTGCACAAGGCACTATTTAATTTGAAGATGATGGGTATATACATTCTAGATGAAATGTGTGCATGTGTATATTGTGTAATGTTTGGTTAATAGGTCATATTCGATTCCAACTATTGAGTCAATTAAATAATGTCATACAATAATTTTGACTATTCGATTCCAACTATTCGTACTTGGAGTGAAAGACCTTGAAGTTTATATAGAAGGACGAGGACAAATATCTTAATTATGTTAGTTAAATTGTTATATCGAACTTAGAATCCATCACCCTTGGTACTCACTGAACGACGTCACATTCAATGTGTTGTCTCAACCATCACTCTATTAGTGATAAGCTTTCTTGATCGTTTGAAATGTCATCTCGATATTAAATATCTTGTGGGATGAATTGCTCGTGTAAAAGTGACGAACCAACACATCCCATTTTTAGATTGACCTCTTAGCTTGCATGATTACAACTGTCAAAATATGTCCCAGTTTGGCTTCATTTTTTCAAAAATGTTTTTTTTTCTTTTCAAAACTCATTTTAACCACATTTTTTCAAATAATAATGTAACTTGTAAAACTAAAACTTTTTTTTTTTTTTTTTCAGCAGAATAAAAAGGATTTAGGAAAAAAGCAAGGACAGAGTACAAGCAGACAAGGTAAATTTGTGGCAGAAAAACAGGCACAACGACAATAAGAATTATTCTTGGTGTGCATAAAAATTGATACACAAGGGTAGGTCACACTTTATGTAAGGGTGTAGACACATTTATATACAAAAAATTATGTACACCAAGCATGACCCTGACAATAAGGATAATTCTACTTGTACCTAATTTTTTACATAATCTTTTATCGAATTGGCAAGTGACGGTCCCCTGTTAGAGGGTCGGTTATGTAAAAGGTTAGGTACATGTAGCACAACCCTTGACAATAATGCTAGATGTATATTCCCCATGACACCTTTGTTGACATTCTCATCTATGTGGAAGAAATTTGTACAGTGATGTGATAGACTGATTGACAGACCCTTGACAGGCCCTTCCAAACAAGGGCGGACCCAGGAAAATTGTTGAGTGGGGGCGAAATTAGGGGCGGAGCCAGCCCGTCGAAGTAGAGGGGTCCAAAATTGAAGGGTTCGGGGGCAGCGCCCCCGAAATTTTTTTTTTTGGAGTTGTTGAATAATTTAGATTTAGTTGCATTTTCCCAACCAGTTCATGCTATATAGGCCATGAACGAAGTCTCTCACC
>CAIGRO010191724.1:0-12988 GCA_903798355.1 Fraxinus baroniana
TCGGAATACAAAGTTATGATAAAAACACTGAAAGAAGGTGCAGCTGCCTGTTTAAAACAAGAAATTCCGTTACATAATCCGTTAAAACAACAAATTCCGTTAGTTTTTCCGTTAAAAACAAGAAATTCCGTTACATAGCCACTTTTATATATATATATATATATATATATATATAAGGTCTATTATGAAAATTATATGTTAGATCGAGATGTATCAATTGGCTTGAACAAAATTATAATCCAAATATAAGTATACATTTCTATGCACCGTGGCTTCAAGAAGAAAAATGTAGTATGCGTCATCTTTTCAGATGTTCAATTGCATGTTATTAAATTTGAACAAAGTTACTCATTACTCGATGAACTTTGTTGTAGGTAACATTGATGGAAATTATATGAGTGATTGATGGGTAACTTTATCTATTGGGTGAGTAATGAGTAACCTTTTTAATTTCGGTGAGCAAGTAGTAACATATAGGCAAAGTTAAGTGAGCAAAGAGTAACTTTGTAAAAATCAGTGAGCAAGTAGCAACCTATAACAAAGTTCAGTGACCATTTATTGAATTAATTCTTTCCCCAAACTATAATTATCCCAAAGAATAAATTTATTTGAGACCTGTGAAAAGCATATGTAGAATGTAGAAAAAACATCTCTACAAATAATTCAGGTGCAGTTGCTCGACTTGCATGCTTCACAAAAAATCTCGACACGCATCATGGAATCCTAGTATAAATCTTTTTGTTCACTCTTGAACGATTTGTCGTTATTTTTTTTCATTTTTCGTGTGACGTATTCTCTCAAAAAGATTTATAAATATGTTAACTAAATTTTTAATTCAATATACCAAACATCATAATCTATCAATTATTGTATCACTATTTTTCACAATAAAGATTTAAAAACCCAAAAAATCATAACTCGGCCTCTTTTTAGGTGCATAAAAAACTTGAATATTCAATCAACAATATCTAGAAATAGAATAAAAAGGAGAAGAAATTTTATTATAAAGAATAAAAAATAAAAAATCTTGCCACAAAATGGCTGATAAAATTAGGGCCCGATTGGATTTTTTTGTCTGATGAACAAATATTTGACCTTAAGGACCACCTAAGGTCAGGTAGACCTCAAGTGGCCATACTAGAATGGGTTTCCGACATAGATATGTGGTCGTTGAATTGCTTATACATACTGATTTTTTTTTTTAGCCATACAAACGATCCTGCGGCTTTGTGGTGCTCGAGCTTTTAATAATAAGTTATTTTTTTATTTTTTAAAATAAATAAATTATTTATAAAAAATATTACATATAAAATAAGCAAATAGTGTTTTGTGAAAAATATATAATGTTCATTTCACTTTTTCATCGACTATAAATCAATCAACAATTCTTTCTAGGAATGTTCAATACAAAAAAATCGCGCAATTCTATCCTTAAAAACACTTAGGGTTCGTTTGATTTGGCGAGATTTTCCATCTACTTCCACTTTTTGACTGTTTGATTGACTAAATTTTTCACGGAAAATGTTTTCCTCCTTTTTTCAAGGTACAACCCTTTGATACACAAATGATGGAAAATGTTTTCTCACCTAATAGATGAGAAAACATTTTCCACTTTTTTTTTTTTAGCAATGTCAACCAATTCTATCAATCTTTGTAAAAAGAATTTTCATTTTTGTTGACAATTTCTATGCAAAACAAAGTCAAACAAATATGGTACTAGACGTATTGGTAGAAAAAATTATCACTTTAATGGACAATTTTTATAAAAAACGAAGCCAAACGGACACCAAATTTTCAATATTTTTCAGGTAGAAAATACCAATCAAACACAATTAATTACAATTCCCAGTAAAACAAATTCTAGGCAATTCAATTCCCAGTAAAACATCTTCTTTCCACCTATTTTCCACCTTTGCAATCAAACGGACCCTTAGAGTGTGTTTGGTAGAGATTAAAATTGAATTAAAATTGAAAAACTAATCGTTATTGTTGACTTTTATTAGACGAGTGAAATTCAATAACGACTATATTTTCAATTATAAACAACTTTTGAGTTCTACCAAACATGCTCTTAGATCCTCACCAATTTTATGTTTTAGCCTCTGTTTGGTGAGGATTTAAATCAGAATATTAATCTAAATCAAAGTAAATATTAAATTTTAATCACATATTTTATGAAACCCACAAATTTTTAACCATATATGTAAATTTTTATCAAAATCTGCTAAATGTCTTAGCTTTAATGCCCAACAAAAATGGGGACTTACCGTCAATTGAGTGCCATCAGGTCCTTTTACATAAAACAATATATAAAAAAACAAAATCTGTACTCACTTCTTTGCACTTAAAAAAGGGTGTTTAAACTCTTTATATTTCTCTTTAAAAAAGCAATTAAAAATATAGTGATTAGAATGGTTGGACCCATCAAAGCTGTGCATGTGAGATATTCTATTATTATTGTGTGATTAAGTTCTCGATTGACTCACATTCCTCAAAATTTTTTATTCAAATTCATTGTATACTGTACAGTTACATGTTTTATTAACTTTTATTTAAATTTATTAAAAATATATTTTTATTCAAAACAAACAGAGGATAAGTTATATGTAAGTTAGGGATTGCGCTGTCAAAGGAAAACGATTGAGAGGACATGACAAGTACTTCGTACACAAATTGGAGATGAGTCATACAACTTTTTCTATTTAAAAGTTAGAAAAAAGTAAATTTTCACAAAATCACGAGTAAATATCTGTGTTAAGAAAAAAATTACTTAAAATTATATTTTTTTTTACATTTAAGTAGGGGAGGATATGACCCAATTCGATGTAGAATTGAACCAAACCCGAAATTTTCAAGTATTTAGTAAATGGAACCGTTGAGTCTAAATTTAATTATTGAATCGTTCGAGTTCGGTTCCTTTCTGTTCAAATCGGTTCGGTTATATTCGGTTCCTGAATTTCGTACAATAATTAAATTTTTTATATTACAACAATGTTACATTAATTCGATTATGACATATTCAATCTCAACTTTTACAAAATAACGAAGTCCAATCCCGTGATATCTTCTGCACATCTCTTTTTTGAGTTCTTTATAAATTTGACAGTTAAAATCATAGGAAGGGGAAGATGGCTAGTTCATAATAATAGAATGGTAGATATGACACTACAGTAGAATAAGAGATTTGGGTAAAATTTATGTCAATTTGATTAAGCCCATGTTTGACCTACGTCATTTTTTTCATTCTTATTTTTCTACTTATATTCAACCATACATTTTTCAATAAAATAATATTTTCTATCACATCAATAACTTTTCCTTCTTTTTCAACCACAAGTTCCTCATCATATCACTTCAAAAAAAAAAAATGCATAATATGCATCAAACACACTCTAAATTGGGCTCGGTTGAAAATTAGAAATAGTAAAATCATATTTTGAGTTTGGATTAAATTAATTAGTTAACAATTTATTTAAAAAATAAAATAGTTTGACTTATTTAAGATTAAAAAAAAATTAGAAAAATTATAGAGATTTGGTTCTTATTCGGATTGGGTCCGGTTTGGTCCGATTCGGTTCGAGAGAAAATTATATTTTGAGTTTTGACTAAATTAATTAGTTAGCAAGTTATTTAAAAAATAAAATAATTGACTTATTTAAGATAAAAAAAAAGATTGGGTCCGGTTTGGTCCGATTCGGTTCGAGAGAAAATAATATTTTGAATTTGGACTAAATTAATTAGTTAGCAATTTATTTAAAAAAATAAAATAATTTGACTTATTTAAGATAAAAAAAAATTAGAAAAATTATAGAGATTCAATTCTTATTTGGTTCGGGTCCGGTTTGGTCCGATTCGATTCAAGAGAAAATCATATTTTGATTTTGGACTAAATTAATTAGTTAGAAACTTATTTAAAAAAATAAAATAATTTAATTTATTTAAGATAAAAAAAATTATAGAGATTCAATTCTTATTTGGTTGGGGTCCAATTTGATCGGATTCAGTTTGAGAGTTTTGTCTACAAATACCACCCCCACCTCTTGATATTATGTAAATAATTCAGTCTGTTCATTTGCTAGATGCTAATACGGACAATTTTCATTATTGATAACCCCACGCCACCCTTCTCGATAGTCTTCATTCCCCACCATGCATGATATTGGTTGTCTATCCTTAGTTTCTTTCTAGAACATGTGGATCTTCATTTAATTTCTTCTTCCCAATTTCAATTTTCTTCAAAAGTTTTCTTCCTCCTCATTAATTTTCCTCTCCCATGGTTCCCGTCTTCCGAAGATGCCTTGTAATCCAGACCCCCGTTTTTGCCTCTCAAGGTCTCACTATAATTTTCATTGTCTGGTTCTTAAATCTCTTCTGCAATCTTGTCAAACCCATTTTGTAACGAATTAGCTTGTTGATTCATGTCGGTTTAGTCGATGAACAGTAATGGATAACGAATGTCGTTTATCTCAAATGGGAAAATTAATTAATGTTTTAGTTCATCTTTAACATGATTTAATTCTGAAGTTTATGTATTTGATTCCAGGTGGTTTGGAAAACTTCAGCGAGAATCAGTTCAGCCAGAAACTGGGGACGATGCCGACGAGCCCAATCAAATATCAAGCACAGTCGAATGCTACGCTTGTACTCAGGTGGGTGTTCCTGTATTCCACTCCACCAGCTGCGACAAGGCCCACCAGCCGGAGTGGGAGGCTTCCGCCGGTTCTTCGTTAATCCCAATAAAAAACCGACCGGGCCTGAAAACGGGCAAGACCCGCTCCGCCAACAGCTACAGGCGGAATTTGGGTCCGTTCGGCCGGGTCTTGGACCCGAGAAGCAAGCGGGTGCAGAAGTGGAACCGGGTTTTCTTACTGGTACGTGCCATGGCGTTAGCCGTCGATCCTCTGTTCTTCTACGCCCTGTCGATCGGACGCGGTAGCTCGCCGTGCTTGTATATGGACGGCGGACTTGCGGCGATCGTCACCGTCCTTCGCACGTGCTTGGACGTCGTACACCTCTGCCATTTGTGGCTGCAGTTTCGGTTGGCTTACGTGTCGAGAGAATCACTCGTTGTTGGATGCGGGAAACTCGTGTGGGACGCACGTGCCATTGCTTCGCATTACCTGCGGTCACTTAAGGGATTCTGGTTCGATGCTTTCGTGATTCTACCCGTACCTCAGGTTCGCTATCATTCACGAATCATGTTACAATATTAGATGCCCTTATATAATATTAAAAGCCTGTTTGATAGAGATTAAAATCGAATTAAAATTGAAAAATTAGTCGTTATTATTGATTTTTATTCATATTTTCAATTTTAATTGTTATCAAACAGGCTGTGTATATGACATTTTATGATTGTTTTAAATGTAATCGGTTTTTTCATCAAATTATCTGCTAGAATTATGTAACCGCATCTCTTAAATTTTTAAAATCCATTAATCATTAACTTTAGAACATAGTAATCTCGGACTATCACATGAATGGTGTTTTTAATACTAGTTCTACATTAATTCGTAAATTTGGTTGCTATTTTAATTCCACAAAATGACGAATAAACTAAGGTGGGATGTCACCTTCAATGGTACATATGCACATAAATGATCGATCATGATTTAATATGCAGTTAGGAGTTATAGGCGCACTGAATTTTGCTTGCGTTGAAGAATGGACTGTTTATAATTTTTAGTTATTCATCGGTCTCTCTCTCTCTCTCTCAATAAGGAAAACTGAAAAAATACTTCAAAAACTTTTGGGTCGACTTGAGTTCTGATCAACATATTGATGTTCAGTCTTGTGCAGTTTTAAGTATTCCTCGAGCTTAAAAGTGTACTATCATACTATGTGGAGGTTCTGATGAAAAAGAATATTGCTATTAATTACTAGTAGAATATATATTATTGTCGGTCTTGGTGGCACTGAATTTTTCATCCATAAAAATGAAAAATATGACTGTTATGTATCACATCAAGTCATCAATTTTGAATTTCTATCTTTTGTGTGAGCCCAATAACAACTATATTTTTCATTCTCATTCTACAATAATGAGAATCAAACGGGTCCTAAAATGCATCACAATCACACTGGTCATTGGAAAATGAATTAGGGATCCACCACCTAAACCAGTAACAATTTCTCCTATGCGGCTATGCCCCCGTTTTACCCTCATAATTTCCTCATTTTCATCTTTTGTGGGGCCCCATGTTTGAATTGATTCAAATTTGTAGGCAATAACAGCAATCTGTGTGACTTTTGTACGGAGTGTGACAAAGCTGATATAACTTTTGAATTCTTAATTGTTTCATTCGTTGCAGCTTAATGAGATAAGACGGAAAAATCTCATTAAAATGAGATCCCAACGGGGGGCTAAAAATCCTTCAAAAGATTATTGCTTGACAAATTTTCTTGGCAGATATCTCTAACTAAGTTTATTGATTAAAATGATTATTTAGCCTTCGTTCAACTATGCTAAAAAGTTACTTATAAGTTCATTTTTCTATTTAGTCGAAGTTAAGCATTAATTTCAAGCACATGTTCACAAGTACTATCGTCTATTGTCTTGTTAATGAAATTATGCCTTATAAGTAATCAGATCAGACGAGGAGATTGGGAGAGTGAATGAATTAATTCGTTAGTGTTTCCGGTAATTCAGCAGACAGATGTTCCTAAATTGAAACTAAAATGGAAGTTCAACGACTAATTTGGAAGAAAAAAAGTCCGGTGACAGCAAAACAATGATATAAGTTGGGGCACTAACAGTTTTTTTAATTTTAAGCTGAAAGTTCCAGCTTTCTCTCCTGGCTATTTTAGTTTCTGACTCATGTTTTAAATCTCTCTTTTTTCTAATTTGCAGGCTGTGTTTTGGTTGGTAGTACCACGATTGATCAAAGATGAGCAAATAAAGCTCATAATGACGATTCTCCTGCTGATGTTCCTGTTCCAGTTCCTCCCTAAGGTCTATCACAGTATATACATGATGAAAAGAATGCAGAAAGTGACAGGTTACATCTTTGGCACCATTTGGTGGGGTTTTGGCCTTAATCTCATAGCATATTTTATTGCTTCTCATGTAAGTGCATCTCATTCCCGTCCTTCCCTTAATGTTTTAAATAGTTCAAAAATCTATTCTAGGTCGATTTTGTGGGACTCTTCACAACCTAATCATGCACTTATCCCCTTGACCACGAATTGAACTTTCCAATAAGGTCGACAGGGTGGCAGAGGCTTCTTTTTTCTCATTAAAATGGTATATAGTGCATTTTGTTTTGACTCCCATTCTTTAAAAACTCATTTTTCCCAACCACATTTTTAACCACACATTCTCTTAATAAAATAATTTTACATGTGAACCTATACCTTTTCAATCACTTATTCTTCAAAAATCACTATTTCAAAATATATTAACCCCAAAATTGGGGCTCAAACAAACCTAGTCTGACCCTATTATTTCTTTTTTCTAATTATCATTCCTGTCGAACTAATCTGTAACAGAGTTATCCTTTCTACAGGTTGCCGGGGGATGCTGGTATGTTCTTTCTATACAACGCATTGCATCGTGCCTCAAGCAGCAGTGTAACAGAAGTAGTACATGTAATCTCTCTTTGTCATGCTCAGACGAAGTCTGTTACCAGTTTCTATTACCATCGGGGACTATAGGAAATCCATGTGCCAATAACTCAACCGTTGTACTAAGAAAGCCATTGTGTTTGGACGTCAATGGACCATTCAGATATGGAATATACAAGTGGGCTCTTCCAGTCGTGTCTAGCAATTCTGTTGCTGTTAAGATCCTTTATCCCATATTTTGGGGATTAATGACCCTAAGGTAATTATATGACCACTCATTTTGCAAGAATATGTGGAGCCACATATATCTGAATGCAATTCATTTCCTGCTCCTCTCGGTTGTCATACTGAGATTCGATAGTGATTTTAAATGTACATTAGCATATGATGAAATGGGAAGTTTGGAAGTTTCTGCCTTTAAGTGTGTTAAGGGATAAAATTTCACATCGAATTAAGATGATAATATAGACCAACGTAAAAGAGTTTGGGCTACTCCTCTTAATAAGGTCGACCTTTTAAGATGAAACTCCAAGTCTTAATTCGATCAGATTAACTGGCTGTCTGGGAGTGATTTTCACTCCCAGAAAATTGATTNGTTGAGTATTTTAACGGTAAAAAAAGCTATATTTTGCTGAATTTAATCAGCACCAGACAGCCCTTAAGACTTAAAAAAAATGATCACACGGATTTCAAGACTGGCTTCTCAAACAAGCCACTATATTAAGGGGTAAAATTCGACATTGAAGAAAGATGAAAACGTCGGCCAAGTTATAAGTGTTTGGACTACGCCTCTTAATATGGTTGATATTTTAAGATGGAATCCTAGATTAGAAATTGCCTCTCTGGAAAACATTACTGTAGAAGAAGAAATGATGCATTTATGTTTTCCTCTTGCATTTTTTTTTCTTCCTTTTTTCCCCTTATCTTGGCTGGAACTTGAAAAACCATTATTCTTTAAATTGGGATTGTCGAACTTCAGATTGACAAGATGGTTATGATACTTCAGTCCTGTTTTATTTTGAAAGACTGCATATCCAGGTTTTTAGTGTTATTCATTTTGATTATATTTCTAACTATTATAACAGATGTGTAATAAAAACAGAAAATGGCAGTAAAATGAGTGAAAGAATTCAATAGTGAAACTGCAGCTACTGTTTGAATTCCCCAGAGTCATGCCTACAGTTTTGTGTTCTTTGGTTGCAGCACCTTTGGCAATGACTTGGAACCGACAAGCCACTGGCTCGAAGTAATGTTCAGTATATGTATGGTGCTTAGTGGTTTAATGCTGTTCACGCTGTTAATCGGAAATATTCAGGTAACATAAATAACATGGATATTCGACGGAAAATACAAAAAATCAATATTGTTTAGCATCAAATTTTGAATACGTGAAACAGTATATAATTATCTCTGGAATTTTTCTGGTAAAGGTATTTTTACATGCGGTAATGGCGAGGAAGAGGAAAATGCAACTAAGGTGCCGAGACATGGAATGGTGGATGAGACGGAGGCAATTGCCATCAAAATTGAGACAAAGAGTTCGTCGATATGAACGTGAAAGATGTACAGCTATGGGTGGAGATGATGAGATGGAACTTATTAAAGACTTACCAGAAGGACTTCGAAGGGACATCAAACGCCATCTTTGCCTCGACTTAATTAAAAAGGTGCGAGCAAGGGTTATCACGTAATGAATTGATAAACTGACATGTTGGACTAAGCTGCTTTGCAAGTAGTTTTATTTTTGAGTATTATTTTGTTTCCAAACAAATAGAGGTAAGTTACTCTTTTCTAAGTAAAAAATGTACTTGTGTTGAAAGTAACATTTAACTTAGTGTCCAAATAAGTTGCATATTTCCGTCTTTACTTCAAAATTTATTTATTTTTATTCTTATTTACTTGTACGAAGCCTTTTAAGGTTAGCCACACATGTTAGGATGAATCATTAAAGTGTGATATAAAGTGTAACTTTCTGATGATAATAATGAAGCCATACGTAAAATTGGAGTTTGCTGACACGATACTATTTTTTGCGTACAAATTTTTATTAAAATGAAGTATATGCTTTTCAGGTGCCTCTCTTCCACAGTCTGGATGATCTCATACTGGATAATATCTGTGATCGTGTCAAGCCCCTCATTTTCTCCAAAGACGAAAAGGTAGAAAGTTTTAGTCTCAACCAACATTTTACTGTTGTAAGAATATCATCGATATTTCCTTACTCACTTCCAAGATTAAAACAGATTGTTCGTGAAGGAGATGCTGTGCAGAGGATTGTGTTCATCATGCATGGTCGTGTAAAGAGTAGCCAAAACCTCAGTCGAGGAATGGTAGCCACAAGCATACTCGATCCTGGAGGATTTTTCGGAGATGAACTTTTCTCATGGTGCCTTCGCCGGCCTTTCATAGATAGGCTTCCTGCCTCTTCTGCAACATTTACCTGTATCGAATCTACTGAAGCATTTGCTCTTGATGCAAACGATCTACGGTATATCACTGATCACTTTCGCTACAAATTCGCTAAAGAAAGGCTTATGCGTACGGCTAGATTTTATTCGTCCAACTGGAGGACTTGGGCTGCCGTTAATATACAATTGGCTTGGCGCCGTTATATGCTGAGGACAAGACGAGTATCAAATCACGACATAGCTAATGTCGATAGCGATCGTCGTCTCAGACAGTATGCTGCATTCTTTATGTCAATAAGGCCTCATGATCATCTTGAATAAAAGCAATTCTTTTCTCCCTTTCCATGATAATTGCAGATTCTTTGAAGTGCATGACGTAGGAAAAACGAAGAAATTTGCGCGAATGATTTATTTGAAGAACATTTGTAGGAAATGTGGTCTCTCTCTCCAGAACAAAAGAATGTTCAGACGAAGCAAACTCTGTTTTTGTGCATACTTTCTTCATCAAACAAAAGCAATGGATTTCCTTGCGCATTGTACTGAACATCGAATCTTTATTCTGTTGGATTTGGTAAAATGGCACTTGAATTTACATTATATATATATATAGACTAGTAAGATACACCCATAAAAATGGGTTTTGGCATTTGGTTTTGTTCTATTGGGACGTCATTCTGTGGTACACGGTCCTCAACAGGACTCATAGTCATTACTAGGTTGGGCCAATTTCATTTTTGGTCACTGAACTTCCATTGAAATTTCAATTAGGTGGCTCAACTTCATATATTTGCAATGACATACACTGTTATAGCAGTGTTAATGTCCACAATGTAAGTTGTACTTATGGGCACACAACTTTAATTTACTCGCACAATTCATCACATCTCGGCTGCATTAGTGAATTTCATGTCAAAATCTCTCTTATTTAGATGTGTTTTCCTTATTGATCTCATAAGTGAGAACACTTCTATTAGACAACCTTCGCTGCTATTCCAAGAATGAGGAACGAAAGAATTTCTGCAATCTACGGACTCTTACCACTGAGAGTGGATGAGTAAATATACTTGGAAGAGAAAGATTTATAACTTTATCCCTTCGGAGGTGACCGAGTTGGTGGAGTATGTGAACGCGGAGATCGAAAGTTACGAATTCGAATTTTCCGCCAACACTTATTCGGTCGAGTGTCGTACCAGGCTTGTCTAGTGCAGTTTACCTCTCCTATGTGGTTGCGGACTATTTCACATGGAACGATGTTTACCCAGTGTGCACTCACGAGTAGCAACTGCAGATTTCTACGTAAAAAAAAAAGGGTCTATAACCTTTGCTTATTATTACATTTAAGTATCCGACTTTTTTTATTGCATTATTATAATCAACCTTTCATTAATTAGAAGATCATGCTCTTGATGACCATTTTAGTCGAGAATTTTCATTAAGAATTACAAGATTTATTTTTTCTCTTATTTTTAAATAAGCAAGAAAAAAAAAATAATAAATACAAAAAATTTGCACTTATCATTTCAAAGCGTGCCGACATTACCTTTGGATAAAAACTGCTATCAAAGACAAGATTCGCTAATTAATTGAAATGTTAATAATAAGAATGTAACAATGAAAATTAATGATATGAATGTGATAAAATAAAATTAAGAATTTTTATTGCAATTAAAATATAGTGTAAAAAATCTCAATTAATTGGTCAACAAAACAAAACAAACACAATTTCTTAAATTATTTTTATATACTTGTTTAAATAGCATAATAATCTAGTTTAAAGAACCCATTGATTACTAGTGGAGTTGGACGGATGAAAGTGATGAATTGTGAAAAAAAATTAAAATTGCAAATAAATACATTAAGCTTTTGTTTGGTGGGAATTAAAATGATTTCTGGTAGATTTTAATAAAATACGTGATTAAAAAATTATGAATAATATGAAATATATTGTTAAAATTAAGTCACTGTTTGAGCCTCGCTTTAAGAAAAAAAAATAAAAAAAATACAATTTTCTCTTTTTTTATTTTCAATCGCACGTCCTCTAATGAAATAATATTATACGCAAACTTATAATCTTTCCCTATTTTTAACCATATATTCTCCTGAAATCAATATATTTTTCCTCGAAACTTAATTTTAATGCAGTTCAAATAGGGGTTAATCATTCAAAACTCTTACCTTGTTTGAGTTCCGTTATTTGAAAAAAATAATTGATTTTGGAATAACCTTTTTTTTAAAAAAAAAAATGTGGTTAAAAAATAAGAATTTTTTTTGAATTTATATATAATATTATTTTATTCAGCCTCTGTTTGGTATACATTAAAAATTTTATTATTCTACTTATTTTCAATCACATATTTTTCAATAAAATAATATTTTTCATCACATTAATAACTTTTCCTTCTTTTTCAACCATAAATGCTCTATCAATTTACTATTTTAAAATATTTTTTTTCAAAATAATGTAGTTCAAACACACTCTAAGAAAATGCGTGATTAACAATGATGGTGAGAAAAATGAATTAAAATTTAGCCCCTGTTTGAAACCCATTTTTAGGAATAGAGAAATTTTGGAATAATGATTGATGTAAAAATGTGTGGTGAAAAAGTGATGAAATTTTTTTGATTTGTGTGTAATATTATTTTATTAGGAGAATGTGTGGTTGAAATGAAAAATGAGAATGAGAATGAGAATGAGAAAGAGAAATTAATGGGTGTCAAACAGGGGCTTAAATGAAAAAGTGATGAAATTTTTTTGAATTGTGTGTAATATTATTTTATTAGAAGAATGTGTGATTGAAATGAAAAATGAGAATGAGAATGAGAATGAAAAATTAATGGGTGACAAACAGAGGCTTAGGTGAGAGAATTCCCAACTGAAGTGGTCTCCTAAACCTCGTAGTATACGACAAAATACCGCACCTTCGAGAAGTTCAATAAAAATTTCCTTCTTCCATATGCATATCGCGGGAAATACCTTTAACTAACCCAATTTTAAGGTCATATTTCCAAAATGACCT